>JAUFNR010000176.1:0-80611 GCA_031216915.1 Pictodentalium vernedei
CACGACATGCGTATAAAGCCTCCTGATGTTGTATTTATGTTAAGAGTGTGATGTACAACATCATCTTTAAGGTTTGAAACACAAATGATGTCATATATTGGCTGATATATTGATATGTTTTTAAAAATTGCACAAGTTGGAAATGCAGATTTTGGTGCACTCAAAAGATTCACCCACCCCCACATCACGTCTTGCAAATTTTTGGTCCCCCCCAGGACCTCTCTCCCCCTGGAATAATTGCAAAATTATAAGATTATGTTACGGAACTTAATATAACAAGTTTTGATGCATTTCTTAATATAATTATAACACGTTTTGATGCATTTCTTAATATTATTAATTCCTATAATACATTTGCTAATAATTTTGTGATTATTCATTGTAAAGCGCCGGTGATGCTCTTCCAAGAATTTTTGCAAAATTATAAGATTATGTTGCAGAATTTAATAAACCATAAATTTTGATGCGTTTCTTAATATAATTAATTCTTATAATACATTTGCTAATAATTTTGCTATTATTCATTGTAAAGCGACGGTGCGCCTCGATGAATACTTGCAAAATTATAAGATTATGTTGCAGAACTTAATATAACAAATTTTGTTGCATTTCTTAATATAATTAATTCTTATAATACTTATGCTAATAATATTGCAATTATTCACTGTAAGGTGCCGGTGGAGCCCTTCAATGAAAAATTGCAAAATTATAAGATTATGTTGTGGAACTTAATATAACGTACATATACTTTAAGAACTTTTACTGTAATAATATAATTTTTATTGGTAATCCATTGAATAAACAGTAATTAAAATTTATTAGATGGCTGGATAGTTTATTTTGTTCTGACATTTCTGTTTTCAGAATTTCATACACATATATGAAATTTAATGCAAGGAGGTACATTAAGATATATTACAATGGAGGTACATTAAGATATATTACAATAGGTAATATACAATAAATTATACAATAAAATTATTATATAAATAAAAAATGATTCAAAATGCAATACTTGAATACTTTCCCCAGCGAACGAGTTTCGGACGTGTTGGGTATAATTGTAGAGGACGACTTGGGTAAAATTGCAGCTGACGATTTGGTTAGCAGACGAAATGGGTGTAATTCGAAAAAGTGATACTGATAGGTTGCTTTCAGTCCCGTTAGAAACCAAAACAAAGTAATAATGTGTTACTCTTTGGTGCATCTGTATTTCTGAACAGTGTTTAGTAGTTTCAAAAACTAAAAAATGGAAAATAATAACCCTTTTGGATATTTACCGCCATTGAAAATGGCATGTCATCTTTTTTGGGGAACTGGGGGAATCTTCAGCCTGGGGAGAACTAGGCCCAGGGAAGAATCATCCAAAAGAAAAGCAGTACACATCTGTTAGGATATTTTAGATACGCTACGATATTCGTTTAACTCCTGAAAATAATTCTTAAAAAAAATATTAATAGATTGTTCAATATTTATTGAAAAAATATTAATATACTATATCGTCGAGCAATTATCTCTGCAGTAAATTCACATTCAATGTGTTCTGTAATAGGGCCTAATTAACGTCTCTCATCTGTTAGAATGATATCCAATCACTTCGGCTCCAAGTCATTTCGTCCTCTGGTCAATTCGACCTCAAAGTCATCTCTGTCCTAGTCACTTTGGTCCCTTGGTCATTTCGGCACCATTTTAAGTGTAGAGATCTATAAAGATCAGTGCATAGTTTGTGTTTAGAAATAATGGGTAATTACCTTTATTAAGTAATGTTCAGTTATTTGTATTTACACAGTGTACAGAACAGTTATACATGACATTAAAAATTATCCATGTGTTCAATTTTACATACATTTAAGATGCTATCTGTATAAGTAAGATAAATTATTTTACTTTGAAATTTTGCAAAGTACCGGAATATGCAGTCATTTATTCATATTGTTATGCACAATTCCTAGTTACCTTCCAGTTTGAGGTTCACAGGGTTTCTTTTTCTTTTTTATTTTCTGAAACAACCACCAAACTGCGATTTTGATACTACCATAAATACAGTTAAAACTAGAAGTCCTGTCACGAATAGTGCGCTTATCTAGGCTTAATAGCGCGTTGGAATTGCGCGCAGTTGCCATTTCGAATGGCATCCAAAGCACGGCAGGTTCTCCTGGTAACTCCTAGCAAACACATGTAATGTTTCTGCCAATGGACTTCTGGGTTACCCGGAGGTCCATTGGCTGAAACATTGCTTGTGCACAGGCCATGTGTACAGAATTTGATAGCTTTACTTGGGCCATAACGCGTACATTAACGCACATATCAACGTGCTAGTTGTGTGCATTTCATGACAGGACTTCTAGTTTTAACTGTATGTCCACATTTTCTAAAACACAGAGCAGAATCCTTGTAGTTATGCGCAATTCCTTGTCCCCTTCCAGTTCGATGTCCACAGGGGTCTGATCCCAGTGCCCTACTTCCAAGGCGTACACTCAAACCAAATCACATTACTTACCCTTACTTCCGGCTCTCATAGATTCATAAGAAAATAAAATTATTCAGGTCACAAGTGATTTCAAATCCCACATAGTCCATGTGCATCTTCGACATGCAGAAACTTTTCTTTTATTCATTCATCATGAAAGAAAATCTACTAGACATATATCATGTATACCTGAATATCTAATTGAGAGATATATATGTTGAAAAAAAATTAAATAGAAAAATGTTAAAATTCAAACAATATTTGAAAATAGTTAAAGAGGCCAAAATGACCTGGTATATTGGGGCTGAATTGACCTGAGGCTGTAATGACTGGGGCCAAAATGACTTGGGGCCAAAGTGACTGGAATTCGTGAGAATTGCATCCAAACTGTCCTCCAACAATTTGACCCAAACTGGATACTAATCTAACCTAAACCATCCTTTGGCAATTTGCCCCAAACTGTTCTCCAGAATAGGGACACATGATTCTTATTGATTTATTTATTGGGGTTTAATGACACTTCGATAGCCAGGGTCACTTCATGTCAGACAGTTTTACAGGTGGGAAAAGCCAGAGAGAACCACAGAGCAATTACAAACATCTAACGTACAAACAGCACACACGCTGGGTTAGCATTGGTTGAAGACAAGTGTCCGATTGACATGCAGTATGCCTTGGTACGCAATGGCACTATGTGGGCAGTGGGAATGAAGTGTATTGCCCAAGGAAACAAAGTGGTTGCCACAGGTGGTATTTGATAGAGGACCCTTTGGCTTGCAGCCTTCACCTCTAAGTACTGAGCCCTTTAACCTTCAAAACTGTATAGTACCAGCTAAAACATTTTGTAGAATGACCACATGAAAATTTCACAAGTACATAGTTTCATTATTAGTTTGAGATATTTGTTTTTGCTGTACAGTGGAACCCTGTTAATTGAATAGCCACTTTGCTAATAACATTATTCAATTAGCAGGAGTATTCAATTAACAGGGATTGTGTCACTTTCCTGTATTCCAGAGATAAACTTAGCATTTATTCTATTATATTTTGTTTGACAGAGCTCTATGAGCTCTGTCAAACAAGATATAATAGATTAAATGCCTGTATTGAATGTACTGAGGCCAAATTGCTCTATAACCAAAGGAAACCTGGGAAGAGTCAGGGCAATTTCTTAACATGTTACAAGATTTTTTATTCAATTAACAGGAGATTACTCTATAACCTATATTCAATTACCAGGTCAAATTTGTACTGGAGGTAAATGGTTTTGTGTTGGGAAATTATATTCTATTATCAGGGATACAGTTAAAACTAGAAGTCCTAACATGAAATGCGCACAAATAGCACGTCGATTTGCGCGTTAATCTACGCGTTATGACCATAGTAAGGCTATCATATTCTGTACATATGGCCTGTGCACAAGCAATGTTTCAGCCAATGGACCTCCCGGTAACTCGGAGGTCCATTGGCAGAAACATTGCCTGTGTTTACTATGAGTAATCAGGAGAACCTGCCATGCTTTGGATGCCATTCGATATGGCAATTGTGCGCAATTGCTACGCGCAATTAAGCCTAGATAAGCGTACAATTCGGGACAGGACTTCTAGTTTCAACTGTATACAATTAAGATATATCCAATTAAGTGGGCACAACTGTATAACCCCCCCCCCCCTCCACACACACCCCAATCAAAACCATCATTCAAAGGTCTTGGATTCAGCAAATTTGATTTCTTTATTTATTGGGTTTAACAACAATTTTTACAGCCAGGGCCACCCAACAGTTTTACTGGGGGAGGAACCCAGCCAGAGCACCCAGAGAGAACTACCGAGCAACAATGACAAGCAACTGTCAGCTTCTCAACATTGTAACTCCAAGCAAGCAGGGTTAGCATTGGTTGAAGACAAGTGCACCATCGATGTGCAGTACGCCTTATTTCAGTTGCCGCAATTGGGATTCGAGCTGAGAACCTCTCACAGCTTGTTTTGGGAAGGTTTTTTTTGTTCCAGCTTCATTAAGGTTTGTTTCATGTCGCACTTGTAATTTTGTCATAATTAATCCTTAACATAAAACAATAGAAAAAATGCATAGAATATTTAAAAAAAAAAAATTCTGTGAGGATTTGACCTCAAGAGGTGATGACATTCGACCACGACTGAGACCGAATATTCTAAGAAAAAGTGTGAGGGCTGAATCTTCCTGTGACTGAATCTTCATGAACCCCTTTTTTCAAACTAAATTGCCATTACTTATAAAGCACCATAACTGAGGCAAAAACAACACTATGAAATTTCCAAGTCTGAAATTCTATAAATTCCAAATAAATTTACACAAATTATATAGCAAAATGAAGGATGTGGTGTATAGTATGTGTGCATCTCACACACTGACACACAGTCGCCATCAGACATCAGCGGATCCTGAAAGTGTGCTATCGGTACCATATTTGTACCATAATTGATAATAATAAAATAATATTTCATAAGAACAACAAACACAGGAATTCAAAATGCAGTCTCAAGGCAGCATGGTGGTGAATGCCAATGCTGTCCCATTGTCCTTGAAAGGGGGAGTCCTTTACAAAATAGGTTTTTGTTTTGTGATACTCTGGATACTCCCCATTGTTAGCTCAGCTTTGACAAAGTCATATTTAAGGTTGTGTCATAGCCCGTTGTCCGTCTGTTTGGGAACAACAATTCAATACGACTCGGGCTTCCATCTGTTTGGGAACAACAATTCAATACAACTCAGGCTATAGGTTGTATTTATGAACCGATCTTTACGAAACTTCTTGGGTACATTTGTTATCACCGTGGGATGAGAACGAGTATTTTTGGGTGCGGTCCAAAATGCAAGATGGCCTCCAGCAGCCATTTTGTACAGAAATTAGTGCAATCAGTTTTTTGTACAGAACTTCTGTATGAAAGTTCTGATTTGAACAAATTTTTGTATGAATGTTTAGTAACATGGAGTACATCACATATAATACAGGTTTTTTTCTCGTGCTGAAATTATGCAAATTAGATGAACTTTAATTTATTCAGTGCTACTTACATGTATACCCAGTAAGTGCACATGCCAATATGGCTCGGGCTAGGCTGTATTTATGAACTGATCTTCATGAAACTTCTTGGGTACCTTTGCTATCACCTTGGGATGAGAATGAGTGTTTTTGGGTGCGGTCCAAAATTCAATATGGCTACCAGTGGCCATTTTGTACCGAAATTAGGTACAATCAGTTTTTTTTACAGAACTTCTATACAACTTGGGCTAGAGGCCATAATTATGAATCGATCTTCACAAAATTTCTTGGGTACCTTTGTTATCACCATGGGGTTAGAATGAGTGTTTTGGGGGGAATCCAAAATTCTAGATGGCCGCCGGCAGCTATTTTGTACTGAAAATGAAATTACTGCAATCAGTTTTTTGTACAGAACTTCTGTATGAAAGTTCTGATTTGAATAAATTTGTGTATGATTGTTTAGTAACATGGAATACATCACATAAAATACAGGTTTTTTTCTTGTACAGAAATTATGCAAATTAGACAAACTTTGATTTATTCAGTACTACTTATACACAGTAAGTACACATGTCAATACGGCTCGGGCTAGGGGCTGTATTTATGAACCGATCTTCACCAAGCTTCTTGGGTACCTTTGTTATCACCTAGGGACGAGAATGAGTGTTTTGGGGTGCGATCCAAAATTCAAGATGGCTGCCAGAGGCCATTTTGTACCAAAATTAGATACAATCAGTTTTTTGTACACAACTTCTATATGGCTCAGGCTAGAGCCCGTATTTATGAACCAATCTTTACGAAACGTCTTGGGTACCTTTGTTATCACCGTGGGATGAGAGCGAGTGTTTTGGGGTGCAGTTCGAAATTCAAGAATGGCCACTAGCAGCCATTTTGTACCAAAATTAGTGCAATCAGTTTTTTGTACAGAACTTCTGTATGAAATTTCTGATTTGAATAAATTTTTGTATGAATGTTTAGTAACATGGAATACATCACGAAAAATACTGTATAATACAGGTTTTTTTCTCTTGCAGAAATTATGCAAATTAGATGACCTTTGATTTATTCAGTGCTTCTTATACACTGTAAGTGCACATGTCAATACGCTAAGGCTGGAGGCTGTATTTATGAACCGATCTTCATGAAACTTCTTGGGTACCTTTGTTATCACCTTGGGATGAGAACAAGTGTTTTTGGGTGCGGCCCGAAATTGAAGATGGCTGCCAGCTTTCACACTGTTGCTTATTGAGGTGAAGTCACTTTACCATTACCAAGCTACCTACTAAATACCAAAGGAAAGATTTTTCAGTGCACTCTTATTACTTCAGTGCCCATAATTCTCAAATATGGCATTAAAACCAATCACATACTTATACTGCTTAAATCTATTCACACAATCAGAATACACCATCAGGGGTGCATTAGCTCAGTAGGTAGAGGTGCAGACTGCAAGCCGAGAGATCCTCGGTTCGAATCCACCTGCGGCAAGAGCTTTGTGTCCTTGGGCAAGACACTTCACCCCCATTACCCATGTGGGGGCAAGGTATGCTGTGTACTAAGGCATACTGCATGTTCTTGGTGCACCTGTCTTCGAACAAGGCTAACCCAGCTTGTGTGGTATGTTGGGGAGCTCAGAGTTGCTTGCCATTGCTCAGTGGTTCTCCTGGGGTACTCTAGTTTCCTCCATCCATAAAACTGCCATGGTCACAATAAGATGTTGTGCAGATAAATGTGACCTTAACCCTTTACCCAACGTAAAGGCCAAAACCGGCCAGCGCTATTCTCAAAAATCGCCAATTAATTTTCAAAATATTTTCATTTTTTGTCTCAAAAACATAGGTTATGACTCCTCGTTGGAATGAGCTCGTCGAGCTGGTTCCAACGAGGGGTCATAACCTATGTTTTTGAGACAAAAAATGAAAAAAATTAGTTATTCAAGAATTTTTTTTGCAAGTGTCGTCTGCTTTTCATGTTAGGTAAAGGGTTAAACACCAATAAATAAATAATAAAAAGAACACACCACCTCATACCCGTTTAGACTCTCCAGTTTTCATTCACCTTGGTATCCCTCGGTTTGCCTTGGTGTTTAGTATGCCCACCAGAAAAGGAGTGATTTCTTTTTCTAAAAGAGCAAAACAAGAAACAGTAATTTTTAACAGGTAGTAACGAAATAGTTTTCATGAAGCGCACAATTTTATCTTAGTTAATAGCTGAAAAAACGCAGGGTGATATTTACAAATCTTATTTTATTACTGGCACCAGGTACTGGTAATGAAAATTGTTTGTCATCAATACTTGATCAAGTTTCTGACAAAGCACATTATACTATTCCAGTATGTTAGCGACTGGACATAAGCGCACAATTTGATGTTGGTTTACCACTATATACTGGTGCTTAGCCAGGAAATCTAAGTTACATGTAGGGGCAAGAGTAATATCTAGTGGGAGTGGGGCCGGGTAATAAAGAATATGATGCACAGAATCACCTGAGCCACATAGCAGTGAGATAAGGGCAAGGACAAGAGGGTGTGTGACCCTCTCATCAGTGGAGGGGTCGGGTGCACCTTCCCCCCACCCCCCACCCCCCACCCCCCCCACCCCCCCAAAAAATTTTGAAATTCAAGATAGTAAAACACAATTACCTTGACTCTGTGTCCATTTGTGTCCATAATAAGTTACGAACAAGCATAAATATCTAGATATTAAAATGTCTTTTGGGATGTTCGTTATATGGGTTAACAGGAGAGAGGGGTGGGGGCATGAATGAAATTGGGGACCGAATATTCTCAGAAAAAGTATGAGGGCTGAATCTTCCTGTGACTGAATATTCATGAACCCCTTTTTTTCAAACTAAATTGCCCATTACTTATAAAGCACCATAACTAAGGCAAAAACAATACAATGAAATTTCCAAGTCTAAAATTCTACAAATTCCAAATAAATTTACACAAATTATATAGCAAAATGAAGGATGTGGTGTATAGAACCTCAAAAGTATGTGTGCACCTCACGCACTGACACACAGTTGCCATCAGACATCAGCGGCTCATGAAAGTGTGCTATCGGTACCATATTTGTACCATAACTGATAATAATAAAATAATATTTCATTAGAACAACAAACACAGGAATTCAAAATGCAGCCTCAAGGCAGCATGGTGGTGAATGCCAACACTGCCCCATTGCCCTTGAAAGGAGGAGTCCTTTACAAATAGGTTTTTGTTTTGTGATACTCTGGATGCTCTCCATTTTTAGCTCAACTTTGACAAAGTCAAATTTAAGGTTATGTCATGGCCCATTGTCCGTCTGTTCGGGAACAAAAATTCAATACGGCTCGGGCTAGAGGCTGTATTTATGAACCGATCTTTACAAAACTTCTTGAGTACCTTTGTTATCACGTGGGACGAGAACGAGTGTTTTTGGGTGCGGTCCAAAATTCAAGATGGCCTCCAGCAGCCATTTTGTACAGAAATTAGTGCAATCAGCGTTTTTGTACAGAGCTTCTGTATGAAAGGTCTGATTTGAATAAATTTTTGTATGAATGTTTAGTAACATGGAGTACATCACATATAATACAGGTTTTTTTCTCGTTGTGAAATTATGCAAATTAGATGAACTTTAATTTATTCACTGCTACATGTACTTACATGTATACCCAGTAAGTGCACATGTCAATATGGCTCAGGCTAGGCTGTACAGTATTTATGAACTGATCTTCATGAAACTTCTTGGGTACCTTTGTTATCACCTTGGGATGAGAATGAGTGTTTTTGGGTGCAGTCCAAAATTCAAGATGGCTACCAGTGGCCATTTTGTACTGAAATTAGGTACAATCAGTTTTTTGTACAGAACTTCTATACAACTTGGGGTAGAGGCCGTATTTATGAACCGATCTTTACAAAATTTCTTGGGTACCTTTGTTATCACCATGATGTTAGAATGAGTGTTTTTGGGGGGAGTCCAAAATTCTAGATGGCCGCCGGCAGCTATTTTGTACTGAAATTACTGCAATCAGTTTTTTGTTCGGAACTTCTGTATGAAAGTTCTGATTTGAATAAATTTTTGTATGCTTGTTTAGTAACATGGAATACATCACATAAAATACAGGTTTTTTTCTTGTACAGAAATTATGCAAATTAGATGAACTTTGATTTATTCAGTGCTACTTATACACAGTAAGTACACATGTCAATACGGATTGGGCTAGGGGCTGTATTTATGAACGGATCTTCACCAAGCTTCTTGCATACCTTTGTTATCACCTAGGGACGAGAACGAGTGTTTTGGGGTGCAATCCAAAATTCAAGATGGCTGCCAGTGGCCATTTTGTACCAAAATTAGGTCCAATCAGTTTTTTGTACACAACTTCTATACGGCTCAGGCTAGTGGCCGTATTTATGAACCGATCTTTACGAAACGTCTTGGGTACTTTTGTTATCACCGTGGGATGAGAGCGAGTGTTTTTGGGTGCAGTTCGAAATTCAAGATGGCCACTAGCAGCCAATTTGTACTAAAATTAGTGTGATCAGTTTTTTGTACAGAACTTCTGTATGAAAGCTCTGATTTGAATAAATTTTTGTATGAATGTTTAGTAACATGGAATACAGTTAAAACTAAAAGTCCTGTCCTGA
Source organism: Pictodentalium vernedei (assembly GCA_031216915.1). Lineage (NCBI taxonomy): Eukaryota > Metazoa > Mollusca > Scaphopoda > Dentaliida > Dentaliidae > Pictodentalium > Pictodentalium vernedei. The sequence goes on from JAUFNR010000176.1 coordinate 10,124, forward strand.
AATGCGCACAAATAGCACGTCGATATGCGTGTTAATCTACGCGATATGACCATAGTAAGGCAATCAAATTCTGTAAATATGGCCTGTGCACAAGCAATGTTTCAGCCAATGGACCTCCGGGTAACCCGGAGGTCCATTGGCAGAAACATTGCCCGTGTTTGCTATACACATGTAAGTAACCAGGAGAACCTGCCGTGCTTTGTATGCCATTCGATATGACAATTGCGCGCAATTCATACGTGCAATTAAGCCTAGATAAGCGCACAGTTCGTGATAGGACTTCTAGTTGTAACTGTACATCACAAAAAATACTGTATAATACAGGTTTTTTCTCTTGCAGAAATTATGCAAATTAGATGACCTTTAATTTATCAGTGCTACTTATACACTGTAAGTGCACATGTCAATACGCGAAGTCTGGAGGCTGTATTTATGAACCGATCTTCATGAAACTTCTTGGGTACCTTTGTTATCACCTTGGGATGAGAACGAGTGTTTTTTGGGTGTGGCAGCCCGATATTAAAGATGGCTGCCAGCTTTCACACTGTTGCTTACTGAGGTGAAGTCACTTTACCATTACGAAGCTACCTACTAAATACCAAAGGGAAGATTTTTCAGTGCACTCTTATTACTTCAGCACCCATAATTCTCAAATATGGCATTAAAACCAATCACATACTAGTACTGCTTAAATCTATTTACATAATCAGAATACACCATCAGGGGTGCATTAGCTCAGTAGGTAGAGGTGCAGACTGCAAGCCGAGAGATCCTCGGTTCGAATCCCACCTGCAGCAACAGCTTTGTGTCCTTGGGCAAGACACTTCACCCCCACTACCCATGTGGGGGCAAGGTATGCTGTGTACTAAGGCATACTGCATGTTCTTGGTGCACCTGTCTTCAAACAAGGCTAACCGTGCTTGTGTAGTATGTTGGGGAGCTCACAGTTGCTTGCCATTGCTCAGTGGTTCTCCTGGGTACTCTAGTTTCCTGTTGTGCAGATAAATGTGACCTTAAACACCAATAAATAAATAATAAAAAGAACACACCACCTCATACCCGTTTCTCTCCTGTTTTCCTTCACCTTGGTATCCCTCGGTTGCCTCGGTGTTCAGTATGCCTGCCAGAAAAGGAGTGATTTCTTTTTCTAAAAGAGCAAAACAAGAAACAGTAATTTTTAACAGGTAGTTACGAAATAATTTTCATGAAGCACACAATTTTATGTTAGTTAATAGCTGAAAAAATGCAGGATGATATTTGCAAATCTTATTTTATTACTCGCACCAGGTACTGGTAATGAAAATTGTTGTTTGTCATCAATACTTGATCAAGTTTCTGACAAAGCTCATTATACTATTCCAATATGTTAGCTACTGTACATAAGCACACAATTTGATGTTAGTTTACCATTATACTGGTGCTAAGCCAGGATATCTAAGTTACATGTAGGGGCAAGAGTAATACATGTATCTGGTGGGAGTCATAAAGAATATGATGCACAGAATCACCTGAGCCACATAGCAGTGAGATAGGGGTGAGGGCAAGAGGGTGTGTGACCCTCTCATCAGTGGAGGGGTCTGGTGCACCCCCCCCCCCAAAAAAAAAAAAAAAAAAAAAAAAATTTGAAATTCAAGACAGTAAAACACAATTACCTTGACTCTGTGCTGCTGTGTACTGGTCACTTTCTGTGGGTGGGCAATATTTCTGCGGATGCAATGATATTAGTTTTCAAACATTGTTTACAGCAATAATCATCAAAAATTTAATTAATGAACCACAGGATACAATTCGGTGCTTCATTAATTAAAATTTTATTGATGATGATTTTCTATTACCTGGAAAAAACATGCATGGACATCATGCACTGCCCATGCAAGGATTATGACCAACAACTGTACTGTATGTCTGTGTCACTGCTATGAGCAGGGACTAATCTAAATGGATGGGTGTGTTTACAAATATTCATATTTCTTAACACCTGATAACAAAGTAATAAAAGTTTATAAACAACCACACAATTGACTTTTAATTACAATACTCCTAATTCCAATTAAACATATATGAATGTTTATTAATTTTGTGGAATTTTTACACTGTGTATGAAGCTTATTTGGGCCTGTATGTTTGTTAAAATTGCCCTTCCACTATGGAGGACTTTTTGAAATCAGTCTACACTGGATTGTGTGGTATTCCTTTGTGTAAGACAGTGTATTCATTGTAATAATATGCATGCATAAGTTCATGTTCTTGGTTTGTTTTAGGCCTCATAACCTACAGAATAGCTTGGATGGAGGTGTATTCCATCACTTGAGTGCAAGAAGGCTTTGCAATGCTACATGTATAGCATAAACCTTGTTGCACTCCAGGGACAAATTTATCAATTTTAATAACATGGGTAAAATATCGGACATGAACCGTTAAATTTTTTTTTTTTTTTTAGCTCACTTCGACAAAGTCAAGCAGGGCTTATCTAATCACTCTCCATCCATTGTCCATCCATCTGTCATCCATCAACACCATGTTTTGGTCAATTCAAGTTAAAGTTTGTGTGAATAATGGTACCAAATGGGTATTACATTTTTGTTTAACTCAACATGCCCAGCCCCATGGGGAGGGGGAGGGGGTGGGGTAAAATGCTCCCAAAATATTTTAAAAATCTTATGAACCAGTGGGTACAGTGACTTTATATTCGTTATGGAACTACCTTTTGAGGTGTAGAATCACGCTTGTTCAAACGTACTTTGTGAAGCAATATTTGGCTTTGTAATGGCAGTGGTTAGATTTTTGGTACCACCCAAAATTTCTATTTTCCGAACCGATGGTCCGATTTGAATGAAATTCAGTATCGTGGTAATATTGGGTCATAAGTACTTACCTCATGCAAAAAAAAACCCTGCATCCCCATGGGAACCCCAGGAGCAAAAAATAGAAATGTTTTCAAACTCCCATGTTTCCCAAACCACTTGGAACAGAGAACTGTTATGTGGTATGAAGCATCCTTAGAACCAGTAGAATTGAATGGTAAAAAAAATGCCCTCTGTTGTTAGAGAGTTCTTCTGCAGAGGGCATCAGAATAATGTTGGTGCAGCATTTTTGCAAACATTTTAGAAAATCTTTTCTCAAGAACCAATGTTCAGAATCTTTTGATATTTGGTATACAACATCCATAGAGGGGTCAGATACAAGTTTGTTAAAATGAAGCCCATTCGTTCATATTTGGACTCAATGCAGGAGCCCAAATTTTATGGGGAATTTTCTTTAAAAATCTTCTTCAGAACCACGAGTCAGAATTTTTTAATGTTTGGTACCCTCATTGTTATGATAGTCAGATTCAAGATTGTTCAAACCAAGTCCCTATGTTAATATTTGGGCTTCCTTTGGTAGCCCAAATTTAACTTAGGGCTGTATGGGGAACTTTTTTTTAAAAATCTTCTTCTTCAGATCCACCAGTCAGAATGCTTTCATATTTGGTATACAACATCTCTAAGGGGGGGGGGGGGGGGGAGGGGTGGGGGTGGGGGTGAGATTCAAGTTTGTTCAAATCGGGTCTGTAGGTTAAAGTTTGGGCTCACTATGGTAGCCCAAATTTTAACTTTGTGCAATATGAGGAAATTTCTTTAAAATTTTGTTCTTCAGATCCATCAGTCAGAATGCTTTCATATTTGGTATACAGCATCTCTAAGGAGATCAGATTCAACTTTGTTCAAATCGCGTGCCTGGGTTGATATTTGAGCTCCCTATGGGAGCCGGAATTGGCCAAGTAGCTGAAGAATTAGACATTTTTTATTCAGTACCCTCAAGAGGTGAAGAGTAATCTACATAGGTTGTATCAAGGTGCTTGAGAGGGGAGCTGCACATTTTACATCATAATCAACTAAACAAAAGGCATGATGCTTGGACTGTTTTTGTCACTCCTGAGGGGCTCAAAGATTTGCAGTGTATCCTATGGAGATGGATTGCTTAATTTAGATTCATTCTTGGACTCTTATATCGTGTTCTGTTCTCTGTTTATATCGTGTTCTGTTCAAGGTGAGCGCTTCTGGCCCTGTGGGGCCTCTTGTTTATTTATTGGGTTTTAACAACACTTTCGAAAGCCAGCAGCTACAAGTTTCTTCTCTCCTTGAACCAAGCATCTCGCCCAACTGCACCACTCATGGTCCACTGAGTTTTTAGCTCACCTGACTTTCAGTCAGGGTGAGGTGTAGTGATCACTTGCCATCTGTCGTCCGTCGTCCGTGAACATGGTGTTTGTGTCTTCCCCTCCAAAACTGCTGAACTGATTAATCATTTAAGTGAAATGTGAGATGCTTGTTTGTTATGACATTGCATTTTGATTTTGCTTAAATCAAGTTGCCCTGCCCCCAGTAGGGCCATGGCCCAAAATTTTGCCTACATCTTGAAAAAATCTTCTCGTGAACCAGGAGTAGCAGAGATTCGATATGTGGTGTGCTGCTTCCTTTTGAGGTGTAGACTCAGTTTTGTTCAAGAGACGTTTGTGGGTCTTTATTTGCCTTCATTATTGGAGGGCATGTATTTTTGCCCCGCCCAAAATTTCTGCTTTTCGAACCAAGAGGCTGATTTGAACCAAATTTAATTTTTGGTTTTATTTGATCATAAGTAATTAATTTATGCCCCAAAATATTTTCCCATCCCCCCATGGGAACCGCAGGAGCTAAAAATAGAACAAAATTCAAAACGCACATATCTCCAAAACTACATGGCGCTGAGAATTCTTATTTGGTGTGAAGCTTCCTTGGGACCAACAGAATGGAATGGTCTAAGCAAATTTCTGTCAGGTCAATCATGGGGTACTTATTCGTGACTTTGAAAAAATGCTTAGTCAGCGATCTGTAACACTGTGGGTAATGAAGAAAGCATTTAAGACTCTTCTTCACCCAATTCACTCCTCCAAAACCTTTCAGATTTCACATATGCCATCTTTGCAAGATTTTCTTACAGGTTTATTGAAATCAAATCCCTGGGTCCATATTTGGCCTCTATGGGAGTCCAAATGATGAAATTAGTGCAGTATGAGGAATATTCTTTAAAAATCTTTTTCTTCAGACCCACACCAATCAGAATCTTTTGATATTTGCTATGCACCATCATTAGGCGGGTGAGATTTAAGTTTCTTCAAGCCAAGCCTATATTTTGGCTCACCAGGGTTTTGCAAATTGTGAGAACGGTGATTTCATTCCTCTGATGTTCTTGCAAATGCTTGTTAAGAAGATCCATATTTACCATTCCCCCAAAATTATAAGCATTTTTTCATCAGATAAAATTTAATAAAATTAAATTAATTTTAGAGCTGAAACGATTAAAGGGTTTTCGTGATTGATTAATCGCATGGGTTAACCTTGGTTAACCGATTAATCACTTGCCCCAATAGGTAGCTGAATAATTGCTGTACCGTTGACCATTTATATAATTAAAACTTTACTCAGCATTAATGGACAAAACCAGGCAGCGCCATATACAAACATGTCCATTCACATTTTATTATATTTTCAATTTTTGTCTCAAAACATAGCTTATGACCCCTCATTGGAACAAGCTCATTGAGCTTGTTCCAATGGGGGTGGGGGGTTGGGGGGCATAAGCTATGTTTTTGAGACAAACATTGAAAATCTTTAGAATTTCTTGTGCAAGTATCGTCTGCTACCTGCATTTGGTGAAGGGTTGAGAATGACCGTTTTCAGCTACTGATACAGTATAATGATCATGCAAGTGAACAAGTATTTTGGCATGTAACTGGCATGCATTTCTCTGTCTCATGCAATTGATGTGAGCCAGTGTGACAATGTTTGCCTGTTTTGGAGCAAGTTTGTTCCATAGTTAACCCATACAGGGTATTTTTTGTTTTTAAAAATTTGATTAACAGTTTCCATCTTGGTTTCAAAAAGTGATGATAAATAGTGAATTTAAGCTTACCCAATATGAAAGAAAAATGGTTAGCAATTGGACATTTTTGTATAGCATTTTGCGATGTGAATCCAGCCATCAAATACCCTGCCATATAGTACCGTACTTCAAAAGTAACGGTTAACCGATCAATTACTTTTTTTTATCAATCAAGATATTGATCATTGGTTAGTCGATTAATCGGTGTGAGCCAGTGTGAGATTCAAGTTTGTTTACGCCAAGTCCCTGGGTTCATATTTGGGCTCACTGTGGGAGATTCAAGTTTGTTTACGCCAAGTCCCTGGGTTTATATTTGGGCACACTGTGGGAGCCTGAATTATAACTTAGTTCAAAATGAGGAATATTCTTCAAAAGTATTCTTCACATTCAGCAGTCAGAATGTTTTGATATATACAGTATCCTTAGGGAGGTGAGATATAAGTTTGTTAAAGCCAAGTCCCTGGGTTCATATTTGGTCTTCCTGTAGGAGCCCGAATTGTACCAAAATTTCTCTTTTCCAAATTGAGAGGCTGATTTGAAGCAAATTTGATATGATGGGCTTATTGGGTCGTAAGTACCTAATTTATGCCAAAACATTTTCCTGTGGCCCTGTGGGAACTGCAGGATCTAAATATAGAAAAAATTTAAAACGCCCATATCTTCAAAACTACACGGCACTGAGAATTTTTATTTTGTGTGACGCTTCCTTACGAACAGCCGAAAAGAATGGTCAAAAAAAAATTGCCATCAGTTTTATCATAGGGAAGTTTTCCAGGACTTATGCGGAGACATCATTTTAGTAATGGGAAAAACATTAAAGAATCTTCTTCTCCCATACCACTGCTCCAAAGGCTTTCATATTTTGCATATAACATCTTTGGAAGATTTATTCACATGTTTGTTGAAATCAAATCCCTGGGTCCATATTTGGGCTCTCTATGATTAGATTAGTGCAATATGAGGAATATTTTTTAAAAATCTTCTTCTGATCCACTCTTCAGAATATTTTGATATTTGGGATGCTGCATCCTTAGAGGGGTGAGATTCAAGTTTGTTTGAGCAAAGTCCCCGGGTTCATATCTGGGCTCCTTGTGGGAGTCCAAATTACAACTTAGTTCAATAAGAGGAATATTCTTTAAAATCCAGTAGTCAGAATCTCTTGGGTTCATATTTGGGCTCTCTGTGGGAGCCTGAATTATAACTTAGTTCAATATGAGGAATATTCTTTAAAAATCCTTTTTTTTGAGGTCCACCGGTCAGAATCTTTGGATATTTTGTATAAGCTTTTCTTATGAGGGGCAGATGCAACTTGTTTAAATAAATTCCCTGGGTTGATATTTAGGCTACCATGTCAGGTGAATGTCATCAGGCCCTCTGGGGGCTCTTGTTTGTTTTCTGTTTGACAACATTGCCCTGGCTCTTCTATCAATATTTTTCATTTTAAGTTAGTCACTACTTTTATTTAGGCTTCCCAAATTTGTTACTGCATGTCTGTCTGTCTGTCCTTCGGATGAAATGTTTCTTTGCTTTTCATTTGCCTGGGTCAACATTTTAAATAATTTGCAGCTATCTTTCACCCTCCAACCTCCCCCCCCCCCCCCCCCCCACACACACACACACACAAACACACACACACACACACACACATACAAAAATCTGGGCTGGCAAGTATTGAGTATTTTATCAAAAAAGTGGTACTCGAGTACTACGAGTACTGAGTACTTTGGACCCAGCCTATCACAAGTATATTAAACATCAAAGAGTATATTATATACTTGAAACAAATACAGTACAGTGGCAGTGTACTGCTCACTTTCCATGGATGGGCAATATTTCCACGGATACAAATTCATACAATAATATTTGATGCCAAACACTAACTATAGGTATAATCATCAAAAATTTAAATAATGAAGCACCAGGTACAAACCAATGCTTCATCAATTAAAATTTTGTAGATGATGATTTTTATTGACTGGTAAATGCATGAGTGGACATCACTGCCCACACGTGTATTACAACCCGTCCACGGCGACTGTACTGTAACTTGTCCTCTTTGTGAACATATTTTCTACAATTTCACTCCTTTTGACAGAATGCATGCCTGTGGGGATTAAAACCAAAATAGTGAAAGTGCACTTGTGGATATTTGCAGCACAAGCACAGCACTAATGAATCAATACTTGATGATTTTAGGAATTTTAACAGTGTCATGAGACACCACAGTAGCAGGTACTGGTCATTCTGTTGGAAGAAATCACTGTTTTATGACTTGAGGTGCCTTAACTGAGAAAACTTAGGCTTTTTCTTACAAAGATTGCAGAATATCAAACACAATGTGAAATGTGTTCAGAAGCAAGAATGTGATTAAAAAATAATGGGAAATTCATGTCACCATCAATTTATTTATAAATTAATAAAGTTTTTTAGCTCACCTGAGCAAAGCTCAGTGGGAGCTTTACTGATCACATTCTGTCCGCTGTCCGTCCGGCGTTAACTTTACATTATTCAAATGTTGGGTAAATGTTTATTACCTGATGCCAATTCAGATTTGTTCAAATGAAGTTGCCCCCTTCTCCTGGGTGGTGCCATGCCTCCAAGGGGCACCAAAATCTCCTCATCAACCAGCAGTAGCAGAGACTTGATATATGGTATGCAGCTTCCTTTTAAGGTGTAGACTTGGATTTCTTTAAACAAAGTTTGATGGGCTATATTTGGCGTCGTTATGGGAGGGGCAAAATTTTTGGCCCCGCCCAAAATTTCTATTTTCCGAACCGAGAGGCTAATTTGAATCAAATTTTATGTGAGGGCTTATTGGGTCAAAAGTACCTAATTTATACCAAATTTTTTTTTTCTGTAGCCCTATGGAAACCACAGGAGCTAAAAATTGAAAAAAGTAAAACGCCATATCTCCAAAACTCCACAGCACTGAGAATTTTTATTTGGTGTGAAGCTTCCTTATGACCAACAGAAAGGATTGGTCCAAAAAATTGCCATCGGTTTTATCATAGGGTACAGTTTCGGGACTTTGAAAACACTTTTTAACACTGTAGGCAATGGGAAAAACATTAAAAAATCTTCTTCTCTAGCTCCAGCAGGCAGAATCTTTTGATATATTGGGTATGCGACATTGTGCGGTGGATCTGATTCAAGTTTGTTCAAATCAGCCCCCTGGATTCATATTTGGGCTCACTATAGAAGCCTGAATTCAAACTTAGTGCATTTCAGGCAAATTTCTTAAAAAATCTTCTTCTCCAGATCCAGCAGGCAGAATCTTTTGATATTTGATATGCAACATTGTGGGGTGGATCTGATGCAAGTTTGTTCAAATCAGCCCCCTGGGTTCATATTTGGGCTCAGTATAGGAGCCCAAATTTGAACTTAGTGCATTTCAGGCAAATTTCTTTGAAAATCTTCTTCTCAAGATCCAGCAGCAGAATCTTTTGATATTGGGTATGCAGCATGCTTAGGGGGTGAGATTCAAGTTGTTCAAGCCAAGTCCCTGGGTTCATATTTGGGCTCACTGTGGTAACCCGAATTATAACTTAGTTCAAAATGAGGAATTTTCTTTAAAAATCTTCTTCAGATCCAGCAGTCGGAAAGTTTCGATATTTGGTATGCAGCGTCCTTAGGGGGGTGAGATTCAAGTTTGTTCAAGCTATGTCCCTAGGTCCATATTTGGGCTCACTTTGGGAGCCCGAATGATAACTTACATGTAGTTCAAAATGAGGAATTTTCTTTAAAAATCTTCTTCTTCAGATCCAGCAGTCAGAATGTTTTGATATTTGGTGTGCGGCATCCTTAGGGGGGTGAGATTCAAGTTTGTTAAAGCCATGTCCCTAGGTCCATATTTGGGCTCACTGTGGGAGCTTGAATTGTAACTTAGTTCGAAATGAGAAATTTTTTTTAAAAATCTTCTTCAGGTCCAGCAGATGAATGCTTTTGATATTTTTTATGCAGCATCCTTAGGAGGCTAGATTCAAGTTTGTTCAAGCCATGTCCCTAGGTCCTTGTTTGGGCTCACTGTGGGAGCTCGAATTGTAACTTAGTTCAAAATGAGGAATTTTCTTTAAAAATCTTCTTCTTCAGATCCAGCAGTTGAAATGTTTTGATATTTGGTGTGCGGCATCCTTAGGGGAGGGGGGGGGGGTGAGATTCAAGTTTGTTAAAGCCAAGTCCCTGGGTTCATATATGGGCTCCCTGTGGGAGCCCAAATTATAACTCGGTTCAATATGAGGAATATTCTTTAAAAATCATTTTTTTTAGATCCACTTTTCAGAATCTTTGGATATATTTGGTATAAGCTTTTCTTAGGAGGAGTAGATGCAACTTGTTGAAATCAATTCTCTGGGTTGATATTTAGGTTACCATGTACAGGTGGGCGCCCTCAGGCCCCCTGGGGCCTCTTGTTTTAGAAAAAAAAATGCATACTGAGGGCTTGGGAGTGGGGGGGGGGGGGGGGGGGCTGGGGGTTACATCCAGGGCTATAATTTACCTCATCACTAGGTAAAAGAATATTTGACATCATTTGTTGAGATAAAATGGCACTGTCTATTGATATTGGTGGATTATATAGCCTCAGCCAGGGCTTATAAGAATCTGAGAATCGATTCCCGTAGAGATCCGTGCAACAAAACCAGTGAGAAACCATGTAGCTTCTCGTAACATTGCTGCTAGGATTCACATGAAAAGAACCGAGTCAGTTTAACCCTTTACCTAACACAAAGGCAGCAAATTAACCAATACAACACTAATATGACCTGAAATATTGTGACACTGGCAATAAAATTTGTACAAATATGGCTGTCATTGGAACCGGCTCTCATCAGCCGGTTCTAGTAACATCCATAATTATTACGCTTGATGGATATTGTTTATTTTTAGCTCACCTGACTGTAAGTCAGGGGGCGCTTAAATGATGACTTTCTGTCTGTCCACCATCAGTCCATCCTGTCCGGCGTGAACTTTACATTACTAACTCTCCTCATAAACAACTGAGCCGAATTGAACCAAATTTGATATTCATATTCCTTATCATATATGAATTCCAGTTTGTTCAAATAACGTTGCCACACCCACAGGGGGCCCCAAGCATTTCTCTGATAGCATGCATAAATTGTTTTCCAAAATTGAAAAAAAATCTTCTCCAGAAACCATGTATAAGAATCTTTTGATACTTGGTATACAGCATCTCTAGGGGTGGGAGGGATAGGTTCAGGTTTGTTCAAATCAAGTCCCTGAGTTGATATTTGGGCTCCCTATGGGCACCCAAATATCAACAGTGCAACATGAGGAAATTTCTTTGAAAACCTCCTTCAGATCCACCAGTCAGAATGCTTTCATATTTGGAATGCGACATTTCTAGTGGGGTGGGGGCAGGGGGGAGGGTAGATTGAAGTTTGTTTGAATCGGGTCTCTGAGTTAATATTTGGTCTATCTATTGAAGCCCAATGTTTAACTCAGTGCAGTATGAGGAAATTTCTTTAAAGCTCGTTTTTTTTCAGATCCACCAATCAGAATCCTTTCGTATTTGGCTTACAGCATCTCTAAGGGGGTCAGATTCATGTTTGTTCAAGCCAAATCTATGGGTTAATATATGGGCTCATTATGGGAGTGCAAATTAACTCGAAGCAACATGAGAAAATTTCTTTAAAAATCTTTTTCTTCAGACCCACTAGTTTAATGCTTTAATATTTGGTGTACAACATCTCTGGGGAGGTCAGATGTAAATTTGTTCCAGTTTGGTTCCTGCCAGTCAGAACCCTTTCATATTTGGTATCGCAGGAAGGGGGGGGGGGGGGGGGGGAGGGCAGATTTGAGTTTGTTCATTTCAGGTCTGTGGCTTAATATTTGGGCAGGGGTGGGTTAGGTTCGAGGTTGTTCATAAATGTTCAAATCCATTCCTTAGAACTTTTCCATAAAATTTGCCTTTCAAAGTGCAGTGACACAACAACCCTTGGAAGTTTGGCAGTACTTGTCTACAGCTGTCAGAATTGGAAGCAATCAGGAAAACCTATGCTAATAATCATCTAACATGGACAATAGAATTATGAATAATTTCATAACATTATTCCTATGTAGTGTCCATGAACCTTGACTAACTGAATCTGACCCAAAATACTTCTCTGAACCACCTCGTCAGGTGAGCGATTAAGGGCCCGGGGGGGGGGAGAGGGGAGGGTAAAAATCAGTAGTTGGTGTTGTAAAAATTAAAAAAAGCTGTATTGGGTAAAGGGTTAACATGTATTATCAGGATGCAACAGGGGTTCAATCATACTGACCTAATAGGATCCTGGCCCATAGCAGGTCTGAATTCTCGGAACGATTTCCGCAAGAATCCAATGGATTCTCCCAAATTTAGAGGAACTATAAGCCCTGCACAACCCCAATTTTGAAACAAAATTGACATATTGTTTCATGGTGGTGGGGCCCTATTTATCTTGCTGTACGATTAATTAAAACAGATTGTGTGAAAAGGTTTTGTGTGGTGATGCAGATTTTAGTTTTATTTTGGGATTTGGGTAGTTTAAAAGCTGTGAATTCTTATCCCTCCCAACTTATTGGGTAACAGAGTAGAAATTCTGTCTGAGGCAATAACAGTTTTTAAGCCTATTTGACACAGATTGGACAGTTCTCTTCAAAAGAACAAATTCCCCATGCTTTGGACTAGACAGAAGCCAAAAGTTGAATTCTATTGCAGAAATGACTCTTTCATCACATGAAAGAGGTAACTGTAACTTTGGTAGGGTTGGGTTTGCTCATAGGTATAACTGTTGTAAATATTTTAATTAGATTTACATGCCTCGGAAAGTTGAGCTCGGAAATTATGTAATTCCCAAAACTAAGCAGTCTTGGGGAAATATATTGTTTCAATAAACATTTGAAGAAGTCTACTGACATTTTGCATTACTTTTGAATGTTCCAAATGAATAAAGAGCATGATTTGAGGACTTTTAGAACCTAAAAATTTGTTTGACTATTGGTGTGTTTTGTTTGGGGATTCCCTGAGAAATATGAACATGTGACCAGCACTTCCCTTTCTGTTAGTTTTTCTTTTATTTGTTGCATGACCCCTGTTTAAAAATCTTTAAAAGGTTGTCTGAAGGGCTATAGTTGACAAAAAATATTTGAATGCTAAATTTAAAATGATGCGACAAATATTTTTTTTTCGCCTGAACGTTAAAATGGTCGCCTATGGGAAAATATTTAGTACTGTGAAACATATTCTTGTTTGGCTGAAATTAAACAATTGCAGGAATTCGACTGAATAAACCAAAATGTTTTTGGAGTAATGGTTGCGGAATGAAATATTTCAATACGTTGGATACTTTGGGGTTCCTTCTTACGCCTTGCGTATTGTCATATTAAAAATACAGAAATCAACTAAAAATTATTTAGGGCTTTTCTCCTAACCCTGCGAAAATGGCTCAGGGTTGTTCTGCGCAGAAGTAATTTTAGGGCTTTTCTCCTTCGGACTTTTCTCCTTCGGGCTTTCTCCACCGGGGCTTTTCTCCGTCCACCGTTAAATTTGTTCAACAAAGAAGTCGAAACAATACCTTGAGTAGGCATTAATCACTCATTCATGTTAAATAGGCTTTTTTGCAACATAGATGAATTTCAACGCTAATTAAGTTTTCTCCAAATATCGAAAAATCGAAATAATATCACAACATTATAGCCTATGTTAATTGTAAGGGAACCCTAAATTGTTTTCAATAGTTGTATTGAAAAGTGAGACTGAAATTAGAATGGGTGGCGGCATGAGTGCAGATGCTATTTATATTATATAGCGAAAATTACACCTTACAGTCTTTATTTTGAGCATTATGTGTGTACAATTTCCATCTGAACTATACGTTTTCTGATACGACGTAGATGACTGATTCCCAACAAAAGTCCGAAGAAAAGATTTGAAAGGAAACGAATCGGGCAATTGAGAACTTCATACTCTGTTCTGAAGAACAAAAGTTTTTCACATTCATTCTTGTCGCCTGTAATTAGGCTGTGGAAGGAGTTGGATTCTAAATCACGCAACTATGCATTAGTACAAGCTTTCAGTCATTTGAACGGTATGGATAAAAATGTCCTAAGGCACTACCTCTTGGGTTATAGAGCAGGCCGAGTTCTTCAAGAAAAAATACGCTGGGAAGTAACAATTTAAACGCTCACAAATTTGACAGATTTCATGGGGACAGTCCAAAATGTGACTGTGGTTTGGGGTACAAAGGCACTAAACATTATTTCTTTAATTCAAATAAATATAGCCCCGAGAAGCATCTTTCGGAACAATTTGAATAATACATTCGTAACACTAAATACTATTTTATTTGGCAACACGCAGTCTTCGGATGAGGATAATAATGAACTATTTCTGGCATGTCAACAATATATAATTAATACGGTGAGAATCGACGACCATTGCTGGTGAGTCTGAGTGGAGGGTGTCTATTCACATAACCCATAAGCGACTGCCAAATCTCACGGAGTCACTTCTCAGCTCATACTTTCCGGATCCTCCCGCCGAAGCAGACAGTCTTATCCATGATTCTCACCCGTTTGGAAGGGGTGTTCTCACTTTGCCAGTGGGTATTGTTCTCATGAAAAGGTGTTAATAACTTAGACAAATAGAGATTTGAAGTATAGTCTGTACTATATTTCTAGGTCCTTAAGTTGATTTATTTAAAAATAACATTAACTAATGCAGCTTTGAGAATATGTTAAATTGATAAATTTGTTTTGGTGGGTATTTGTCTTAGACTGGGGATCAAATTTTACGTACATTTTGTTCACTCATGTACACGAAATACTGATTAATATCTATATATTAATTAATAATATCGTCCCTTCAGTGCAACAAAGCGCCATCTGCAATGCTAAGGCATTGCAGATAGCGCATTGTTGTACTCAAGGGACGAGATATTGCTGAAGTTTTGAAAAATCAACTTTTTTCCATTACGCAGTTGTGAATTTAACAAATGCATTACATTTGTGACCAACGGAGCAAGAGTGTGCACTGCTGAAATTAAAATTTTAGCTCTCACATAAACATACCTTTGTAATAATTGGTCTGATTTGTGCTTTGGAGTTGCTGACTGCTAAGTAAGTTATCACATTTGTGACTCTCAGCTGATTCGAACATGTTGTATACACTGCTAACAAACGGAGGACCAACGACTGTGAATATCCGCCACTAATACTGATACAGACAATAGAAGAGGTGTGAAACGTTCTTACTCCAGCCTGCCGGCAAAGGCAGAATACGCCGTTTGAAAGTCTTGTCAGACGTTACCTTAAGTGTCAGTGTGTCAAATCACAAAGAGATGACGTAGTTAGTTTCTAACTCAAATGTATAATTTAGTAAGGAGTTATGTTTTACATTTGTATCATTGTACGACCATTTTTGTGCAACTTGGCACAGTATTTTTCAGTTTATATGAACTTCACTGCTGTCTAACACTTGCACCGTTCCAATGTTTTTTGTTAGAACTGAATATTTTTGGTGTTTATATAGGATTAATCTGTTCGCCAAACCCTATTTCATCTTGAAGGAAATACAATTACTGCTTAACCCTTTACCCACTGTAACGGCCCAAACCGACCAGTGCTATTCACAAAAATCACCATTAAATTTTCATTATTTTTTTTTTCTCAAAAACATAGCCAGCTTATGACACCTCACTGGAACGAGCTCGTTGAGGTCGTTCCATGAGGGACCCTAAGCTATGTTTTTGATGCAAAAAATACAAAAAATGTAGTTATTCAAGAATTTTGTTTGCAAGTGTCGTCAGCCTTTCGTGTTGGGTAAAGAGTTAGAAAAACAGCCGAAAGCGGATTAACTGAAGAGTTTGATGAGCGCTTGCTCTCACCATTAACGACCATTGAATTCCTCTGTGTCAATTATGTATTGCCGAAAGACCAGAAACAGTCCGCTATTAGCCTCATCCGAAAACTAAGAACCACCAAATAAAAGAGTATAGTCTGTCTCCGTCAGTTCCAGAGTGATAGTGGACCCGGGTGCGGTGTCGTTGTCGGTCCCCAGGCAGGTATAGTATGCCGCTGTGATGATTATAGGCTTCCCTTGACAGGTGTAGGACGTAGCCTCAGTCTTTAGCCCACCGTCTAGTCTGTGGTAGTAGGTTTTTATATATAGTTCGCGGAAATGACCAAATGGCCTCTTTGACAAGTATAGTCTGTCTCCAGCAGTCTCAGTTCAGGCGGTATCGCATTCGATTTTCTAGTCCGTCTATCGTGCACGTATTTCCCTGCGATTCGCATCGTTGTATGGTCACACTATATGTACGTTTGCATGAAGTCAAAGAGCCCTGTAAGGAGCATGTAAAATTTGAAATATCATGAAAATGGGGCCAAGTCATAGTGAGGGGGGCATTTTGCTATGATTTTATAAGATTATCTTAATTTTCATTAAAAAATTGAATAAAAAACAAAATATTGGGGGCGGCAGTGGCGCAGAGGCTAAACGACTTGAAAATTAATCATCTATATAATGTTTATAAGTTCACTACCGTACTGGAGAAAATATATAAGATTCGAGTAACAAAAATGCACACCTACATTCTATACAGCTCTTCCAGGAATCAGAATAATGATGTAGTACATGCATAATTTTTTTGATACTTTGGTTTGACCTTGACCTTCAAAATATTGAAAAAATCGTATACAACTGAATTCGGTCCGTCAAAA
This sequence comes from Pictodentalium vernedei, assembly GCA_031216915.1. Taxonomy (NCBI): domain Eukaryota; kingdom Metazoa; phylum Mollusca; class Scaphopoda; order Dentaliida; family Dentaliidae; genus Pictodentalium; species Pictodentalium vernedei. The sequence continues at coordinate 26,726 of JAUFNR010000176.1, forward strand.
AATGGAGCATGTTCCATTTTATTCGGACGGACAGGGGCGACGAGTACGAAAATTTGATCTTGCACATATGTGTGACGACCCAACGGAAAGGTATAGTTTTCATTTCAATCCGTTTCAATCCGTATGCGACTATCAGATCAAAAATCGGATGCTTGATGTACGATGGTGTGACCGCCGCCTTAGTGGTAGTTCCCAGGGTGGTGTCTTGTCGGACTTGAGGCAAGTATAATTAGCCACGTCCGATCGCGTCCTCATTGACAAGTATAGTCTGTCTCCGGCTCGATCAGGCCAGCCGGGTTCAAAGGACAAATCCAGCAAACGAGAGGGTCGTTTGTCTCGAAGGCTTGATGCACCCTGAACTGGTCGATACTCCACAAAAACTAGGAGCTTCCATTGATTTAGACGGAGTGTCAATTGGAAATATTTGATTCCGCCAGGACAGGCCAAATGGCGGAATGTGGTCAGACTGGAGAGAAGAAGAAGCCCCAACAGCAACGCCAGACAGCGAGTGGCCCTGACATTGTAGTCAATAACGGTTACAAAAAGGATTGAAGTGCAAAAGCACTCGGATTTTTACCCTTAAATAATATTCCACATAGGTCGATGGGAGTGGACATGACAAGTGTCGACAATCATCTACAGAATGTGGAGAATGGATTGTAACTAAATCACCATTGGAGTTGAGTTATCACCCAAAGTATCACTTTAAAATTATGTATATGTGGCCAAAAAATACAAGCAATGTTTCAACCAATGGATTCCCGGTTTTAACCTTTTAACCCGGAGGTCCATTGGTTGGAACTTTGCTTGTACTTGTTATGCTTTGCAACAAATTTGCAATTATACTTGGGTGGAATCTCCACTCTATGTGTGATTTAGTGATAATACACTCTCCACGTACTTAGTGATTGTCGGCAATGGTCGTGTATTTTTAATAATAATGCAAAAACAGCATGAGGGATGGAAAACAATCAAACATTATTTTCCGTCGGTAAATCATAGGAAACTAGTGACAACACAAGGCGGTCGCACCATACAGTCTAAAATCAGTTGGGTTAAAAATCAACTTAAGCAACGTCGAGCCCAGTTAGTCCTCGAATGGGTGACCGTCTGAGCGATCGATTCGGACTCCCGCGTTGTGCCCTTGGGCAAGGCACTTAACCCCGATTGTCCACATGGGGGCACGATGACGCCGTGCCCTAAGGCGTACTGCATGTCGATGGTGAGCATGTCCTCAGTCAATCTAACCCTGCCTGTGTTGCAGTGCGGAGTTACGTTGTTGGGGAGATGGCAGCTGCTCGTCGCTGCTAGGTGGTTCTGTCCGGATACTCCGGCTTCCTCCACCGGTAAAACTGTCACAGTCATGCTTAGCCATTGTGCATAAGTATGTGACCTCAAACACCAATAAATAAATAAATATGGACCCAATTGGATTCATATTCACTCAACCCAGTTGATTTCGGTTGATTTCTAAACTAAATGTTTTTAGAGAGTAGTTGAAGACTAAAATTAGAAGATTAAAAATGCACTTCTAATCAAAAATGTACATCTAAAATTTGTTGGGTTAAAATAAACCCAATTCAACTGGGTTGAGTGAATATGAACCTAAATGGGTTCATATTCGTTCAACCCAAATGATTTGGGTCAATTTTTAATCCAACTATTGTAGTTGTAGACTAAACTTAGTAGCTCTAAAACGTAATCTAAAATCAACCGGATTGAGTGAATATGAACCCAACTGATTTTAGAGTGTAGTTGTAGACAACGTATGTTCGAAGTGAACTCCCTCGGAATCAACAAAGTGTGAATATAAAAAACACACACAGCGAATTTACCAGGTTATGATGACCTTATGTGCCCTATTTGTTTGTTTTTATATATATTTTTTTTCTATTTAGGTATCATTTAAATTGAATTGCAAATTGGTATCGCATAAATTTGCTTGCAGTAATTTAACCCTTTACCTAACGTAACGGCCAAAACCGGCCAGCGCTATTCTCAAAAATCGCCAATTAATTTTCATTATTTTTTTCATTTTTTTGTCTCAAAAACATAGGTTATGACCCCTCGTTGGAACGAGCTCGTCGAGCTCGTTCCAACGAGTGGTCATAACCTATGTTTTTGAGACAAAAAATGAAAAAAAATAGTTATTCAAGATTTGTTTTTGCAAGTGTCGTCTGCTTTTCAGGTTAGGTAAAGGGTTAAATATATAACACTAGAGAGGGACGGGAAGTAGGAAGAGGATGGCTGATGTTGAGGATGAGGGTATTCTCAACAGGAATGTCTGTAGAGTAGAGAAGGGGGAGCAGGGAGGCTTGGCTGACGATAGAGGTAGGCAGGCTCTGCGGTGTTTAGAGTAGGGTTTTGAAGATGAAGGTGAGATGTGTTAGCTTGAGGAAAGACGAAAAGGGCAGCTGATAGGAGAGTAGATGGTGATATAGTAAACGGCGGGTTTAGCGTGAGAAAATTGTGTTAGGGACTGCAGATGGTTTAGAGGATGTCCAGTAGGGGTTGTAGGTTGTGGCAGCAGAACATCTACGCGAAAATTGGTGGTAGCGGAAGTGGTATCGTACGGTGTTTAGATAGGGTGATCTGTGGCCCGGGTAGTCTGAAAAGAAATAATCTTTGTTTCTTAGGGGGCCAAGGTGGTAGATATTAAGGACAGATCGAATGGTATTGTTAGGGGTTCATGGTCAGATCCAGTTGTGGTGATGCACGTGGGTACTAACAATATTGGGAAAAGGAGACTGTCGGAAACCGGGCTTTGTCGCTGCTGGAAGAAATAGATTCACGCCGCGTATTCAGCCAAAACTCAAGGAGAGTTGCCTGAATCCGAGCGTGAACGTATGTCTCACCGTGACGAACCCGCCCGTTTCACTTTTGTTGGAGTGGTTCTTATCCTGAAGGGGTTAATAATGTTTCCTTGAGAAACATAAATCAACAGGGGTTATTGAAAACAACAATGTTAATACATATAACTAAAAATAAATATGATAATTTGTGACTCACATGGAATCCAAAAGAATAAGAAAACAAAACGTCAATCACCTCCTACCCACACAGTTTTTGAGTCACTTGTGGGCCCGCATTCTCTGTTGTCGCTGGTTTTTCCTCCTTTTCGCTTGTATTTGTTCCTTGATCGCCTCTTCACTTCACCCTTTCACTGCCGTCGCACGGCCACTAACGTATTGTCATTTTATCGGACGCCTCTGCTCTAACATGTGACGGAATGTCACTCAACAATTGCCGTCGCACGGCCGCTAGCTTATTGTCACTTTACTTGACGCTTTTCACTCAAGCAGTCGCCAACAATGGGGTTAAACTCTCCCCTGCGTTTAACTCAGGATGTTCATACAGGCGAAGCCTACACTGCCTACGTATGGCTTGCCTTCTAAAACAGGTAATGCCGTTTAACTAAATGCAAATTAGCTCCCTGAGCTCGTACTTCGTGTTTCTGATCCTATTCTCATATATGGCCACCGATTTGGCCCGCGACTGCTCCTATTCTAAATATGAGCTATGTGGCTCCCCTACATAACAACGTGCCTAGAGTTTCGCACCGATGCGGCACCTCCTCTAACCTATAGCATGGGACATCCCCATCTACACGCAACGACCCACAGCCTTACACACCTTCAGACTGGAATGAATTTTTCGAGAACCCCCCCCCCCCGATTTTTATTTCGATACCGAAACATCAATTCTCAGTTTAATCGCTTCTCTTGAACTTGGCCGCTTAGATCTATCTTAATTTAATACTCGCTTTAAAGTTCCTTTGAAAGACTCGAATTTCGATGTTTCCTGATATTCGTGACAGGCTAGATGCGTAATATGGGTGTGTGTCCAGAACACATGCGATGTACCGTTTACACCATAATTACCTCTCAACTGGCCATAATTACGTAGATAATGACTACAGGGGAATACTGACTTTTACTACCTTTAATGTTTTATCCAGACCGCCCATGTGGCGTTCAACAAATGCTCAATTATGGACATTAAATTTCGCGCTTTATTACTACCGCTCGAATTATTACTGGTCTGTTTAAATGACAAATCGGTTTTCGGGGTCCGTCCTATACCTATCTTTACATTTAACCCAGTCAGAAAGATTATCGAAAATATTTACACTTTTAAACAAGAAAATCGAAAATCCAAACTATCACCGTGACAACCCCTACCAAGGAACATACTCTAAGTTGTTCCAAATAAACCAAGGGGATAGCTTTCACGTGCATCCACTCTCACACTCCTCTCTTAGAGCTATCTCACAAACTCGCTCTACTATTACACCAATATACTCGTAATTTTCACACACACAGTTACACGCATGCGCACACTGACGCGCACAACAAATAACTCCCAGTACTTTGACTCGGTTCCCCATTGGAATCCCATGAGTCTATCCACACCTCACATCAACTTGAGCACACACTTCCACTGGCTCACAATAGGAGGTGGTCCGTTGGTACACATGTAGCCAACAAGTCCCCCTATACACTCCCTCTCCCTCTCAACATCGCAAAAATATAATACTACTCTATCATACACACACCTGTATCTATATACACTCACGCAACACCTGCGTATAAATATTAGCAAGGGGTATCCACCCTGGCCCAAAACCAGCCAATGGGCCCCTTCCCTTGCCCCAACTCCTGTCATCTCACTAGCTTGACCCCATCCTTGGATAGGGCGCCCCGCCCGGCTCATGCCCGTCAACCTTTTAGACACTAACCTCAAATATGTCCATGTGTGGTGGTACCCTTACTATTCCCTAGAGAGCCCCTCAACCGCCTCCACCTGGACCTATTCCTCGGGCGCGTTCTCCATCAAGGACCCCACTCATCTTCAGGCCCAACACCTACAGGCCCCCAGGCGCTGCCTGCCGTACCAGAGCTCGCTGCCCCAGATGCAACGCCCCGTTTGTTTACTTCCAATCCTCCCTTGGGTGCCCCACTCCAAGTCCCAGGGCCCCTCCTTCCTCCACGTCTCTGATGCCCTTGTGTGGCTACTCTGACCACCTCTTGTGGCCTCTCCTGGACCAATGTACCCCCTTCCCCGCCCCCCCCCCCCCCCCACCCCCCGCCGTTCGCGTGGGTTCAGTGTCCTTTATATTTAGGCATCTCCTCAAAAACCTTGCGTGGTAAACTACTCCACATCCGTCTATGTCTACTCGGCAATGATCGTTGCCCATTATTTTTGTTACAGCGTATGGCCCCTCCCACTGTAAGCGCGGTCTACCCAACAGTGTCGGCCGGAGCACGGTCACATTTTGACCGACCCAAAAGCTCCTAAGCTTTGGTCTACTTTCGTACCGATCCTTACTATGCCCCCTCTCGTTCACATACATTGGCTGCTTCTGTTCAGCCACTCCCTTGACTTCCGTCCTCGAAGGGTTAACCTTTGGGGTCTCTATTGTACACTCTACCTGTGCATCCTTACTCGACTTCACTGGTCCCTCCAGTGATGTCACCGGCTGCTCTGCCTCCGCGGCTTGGGCTTGGGTAACCTCCACCGATGCCCCTTTTGGGTGTTTTCCTCCCCGACAATGTCATGTCGGGTTCTGAACATACCCCGGGTATGTTCCCATGCACGAGGTCATAGATAGGCGCATCAATACACATTGCCTCTACGTCACCGCTATAGAAAGGAGTATGCACCCTCACCCTCGCAAGGGGGAACCTCCTAACCGTCCCATCTATTAGCACGCACATGTGGTTGTGCCCCGTTAGCTGTCCGTCGCCAACGAGTTCCCTCTTCACCGCCGCGCTACTGCACCCTGTGTCCCGTAGCACACGGACTTCTCGGTCACCCACATACGCTGAGTACACCGGCATCTCCTCCTTTTTACCAAAAGAGGGGTATCCCTCGCATAGTCCACTAATTATGGGCAATACCTGCGCCCCTTCCAGCCTGAGCTGCCCAGCCTCTAATGCTCGGCGCAGTGGGCTCCTCTCTGGCCCAATTGTTTGGCAGAATTCCGCTGTCTGCATTCTCTCCACAGGCTGTATCGAGTTACTCCTCCTTCCACTCCTAATCGGGAACGGGTCCCTCCCTCCAGTTCTTTGGGGGACCCCGTTTTGTCTCCCCGTGACCATCCTTCTCCAACAGTCTCTGACTTGGTGCCCCTTCTTATTGCACACAAAGCAAGTTGTGTCCCTGGGCCCTGACCCTCTCTGATTCCCCCTGGAACTTTCCGGCTCGGGGTTTGGTTCCTAACGGGTGCCTTTGCAACCACGTTACTCCCATTCCTGCCCAACCTACCCTGGGTCAGACTTCCCCATGAGCCTCCAAATACTGCTCGGCCTCCCTAGTCATTTTCTCCACGCCACTTGGCTTCCTCTCCTTAACAAACAATGCCATCCCGGGGGCACACGATGACATAAACTGCTCCTTGATAAGTAAGTCTTTCAGGGAGGGAAATGACTGTTCAATTTCAGATAATTCGACCCACCTGTCGAAATACCTCGTGGCCCTTCACACAAACTGGTACATACATTCATCCCTTTCCGCGTTACATTCTCGGAATTTCCTGAAACCCTCCTCGATGAGCTGGTACCTCTTGAGTATAGCCTTTTTCAGCTCACCGTAGTCATTAGCATGGTCAGGGGGCATGCTCACATATACTTGTAGCGACTTGCCCGCCAGTAGCGGACTAAGACTGACGCCCCAGGCGTCATCCGGCCAACCCTGACTTCAAGCAAACCTTTTAAACCTCTGTAAGTAAGCGTCAATGTCATCGGTCTGTTCACTGAACTTTGGCAACTGGGGATAAGGTGCCCTCACGTTTCCCACGGATCATTCTCCACCCTGTCTACCATTAGCTCCGGGTACCTGCGCCCTGGCCCTTAAAATTTCCATTTCCCTCTCATGTTGTCTTTCAGACTCCTCACGAGCCCTTCCAGCCCTATTACGTTCTAACGCAGCTTCTCTTTCAGCTCTTTCGCGCTCAACCTGAATTTCTTTATCTCGCTCTGCAGCTCTTAGTGCTGCCTCTCTCTCTCTCTCTCTCTCTCTCTCTCTCTCTCTCTCTCTCTCTCTCTCTCTCTCTCTTCACGCTCAAGCGCAGCTTCTCTCTCTCCCCTTTCACGCTCTAGCGCAGCTTCTCTCTGTCCCCTTTCACGCTCTAACGCAGCTTCTCTCTCCTGTTCTGCTGTCCGTAAAGCAGCCTCCTCGCGCTTCAGCGTAACCTGACGCTCTTACTCTGCGGTTATTTCTTTTGCAGCACGCTTTTGCTCACCCTTCACAAATTTTTGCAATTCAGTACCCGCAAAGCCCAACCGCTCATCCATACTTATCAACTATTCCAAGCTTGATTATTGAAATTTATCACTAAAATTTCACACAAAATCTTTTTTTTTAAAAGGGTTAATTATTCCCTATCCTACACTGCGTCCTATCATCATGCGAGATTTTCCAACACAGTTATTTTAAATTCGCCGATTGAATTTAAAGCTAAGTTAACCAATGGTTAACCCCTGAACAACTTATCAAAACTATTAAAATTTCAATGAGGCAACCTGCATGATATAACTGAAGCATGTATTAAAATTGTCATTGAGTGATCCTGTTGATTTTGAACTTTTCAATTGTTACCTTTTAGGAAGATCCTGGTGTTAGCCTCGCCAGATGTCGGAAACCGGGCTTTGTCGCTGCTGGAAGAAATAGATTCACGCCGCGTATTCAGCCAAAACTCAAGGAGTGTTGCCTGAATCCATGCGTGAACGTATGTCTCCCCGTGACGAACCCGCCCGTTTCACTTTTGTTGGGGTGGTTCTTATCCTGAAGGGGTTAATAACTTTTCTCGAAAAGCATAAATCAACAGGGGTTCACTGAAAACAACAATTTTAATACATGTATCTAAAAATAAATATGATAATTTGTGACTTACATGAAATCCAAAAGATTAAGAAAACAAAACGTCAATCACCACCTACCCACACAATTTTTGAGTCACTTGCGGGACCGCATTCTCTGTTGTCGCTGTTTTTTTTCTCCTTTTCGCTGGTATTTGTTCCTTGGTAGCCTCTTCACTTCACCCTTTCACTGCCGTCGCAAGGCCACTAACGTATTGCCACTTTATCGGACGCCTCTGCTCTAACATGCGACGGAATGTCACTCTACTACTGCCGTCGCACGGCCACTAGCTTATTGTCACTTCACTTGACGCTTTTCACTCAAGCAGTCGCCATCAATGGGGTTAAACTCTCCCCTACGTTTAACTCAGAATAATGTTCATACAGTCGAAGCCTACCCTGCCTACGTATGGCTTGCCTTCTAAAACAGGTAATGCCGTTTACCAAAATGCAAATTAGCTCCCTGAGCTCGTACTTCGAGTTTCTGATCCTATTCTCATATATGGCCACCGACTTGGCCCGCGACTGCTCCGATTCTAAATATGAGCTCTGTGCCCCCCCCCCCCCCCTACATAACAACGTGCTTATACTTTCGCACCGATGCGGCATCTCCTCTAACCTATATCATGGTACATCCCAATCTACACGCAATGGCCCACAGCCTTACACACCTTCAGACTGGAATTAATTTTTCGAGAACGCCCCCCCCCCCCCACCCCCGATTTTTATTTCGATACCAGAACATCAATTCTCAGTTTAATAGCTTCTCTTGAACTTGGCCGCTTAGATCTATCTTAATTTAATACTCGCTTTAAAGTTTCTTTGAAAGACTCGAATTTCGATGTTTCCTGGCATTCGTGACAGGCTAGATGCGTAATATGGGTGTGTGTCCAGAACACATGCGATGTACCGTTCACACCATAATTACCTCTCAACTGGCCATAATTACGTAGATAATGACTACAGGGGAATACTGACTTTTACTACCTTTAATGTTTTATGCAGACCGCCCATGTGGCGTTCAACAAATGCTCAATAATGGACGTTTATTACCACCGCTCGAATTATTGCTCGTCTGTTTAAATGACAAATCGGTTTTCGGGGTCCGTCCTGTACCTATCTTTACGCTTTACATTTAACCCAGTCAGAAAGATTATCAAAAATATTTACTCTTTTAAACAAGAAAATCGAAAATCCAAACTATCATCTTGACAGAGATCAGTTCGGCTGATGGATATTTACAAGGATTTGATAGCTAATTACACAATAGGAATGCAAGGGTAGTAGTTTCGGGGCTTTTGTCAGTGATTGGTGGAGTGGGTAAAGCGAAATTCAAGGATCATGGATCTTAAAGAAAATTAGAGGAGTAATTCAAGGACCTAGGGATACCGTTTGTTGATAAATGGGGTCATTTTGCGGTAGGCGTAATGTGTATGTTAGGGACGATCTTCATCTGAGCTCGATTGGTACAGAGGTGTTGGGAAGGAATATTCTACAGATAGTGTAAGCTGTTGGGCATAAGACACGGTGGTGGGAAAAGATCAGAGGCAGAAGCAATTTAAGAATGGAAATGTAAGAAGGATAGAAAAAAGAGAGCCTACACCAAGGGATATCAGTCAGTAACACCTCAGAGAAGTGCTGTGTTTTCAAAAGAAGATACACCAACATCCAGGATCTCCGTCGGAAAATAAGTGAAGTCATATAACCATTGGGCAGGAAGAGAATCGTGATTTAAAAGACCTAAGTGAAACATAAATTAGGTGGGACGAATGGGTTAACCAGATCAGCAGGCAATGGTCAGGGACGCCGGAAGCACGAGAGCAGCTGCCCTCCCTGCCTTCGAATCACTCGGGCGAGGGAGTCAGAAATGCCATTCCCAGGTTCGTCACTCAATTTCTTTCAATGATTTATTCTCGAAGTAAAGCTAAAATACACCCCAAATCCGTTCTGGGAGCTTTCAAAATTCAATGGGGGGAATTTGGGAGGACGTGCCTCCCCCCACCCCCCACGATGGGAGGGGGACACCTCCTCTCAAATTCTCCCATCTCGGGCCTTCGGCCTCCGAGATATGCATGCTTCGGCGCTTTTCCCAGGGTCTGACACCCCTCCCCCCTCCGCCCTGAAGTGCTTCTGGTGCCCCTGGCAATGGTGATTTAGTGTAGGACGACTAGAAAGTCGGAAAAATGGAGAAGGACCAGGTATGTACATCAAGGAGGAGTTAGGATCTATGATGATCATAGACCTATTCAAACTAGATACAACAAATCCAGGAGAAAGATCCAATTATTATGGACGAAAAGCAAGCTGAAAAACAGAAGCATTGCTGTGGGAGTTGTATAGTTGGAAGTCGATGGGGCCAAGCCCATGCGGAACAATATTTATGCGAGAATCAGATCTAATATTATAGAACTGGTGAGCAGAGGGTATCATATTATACTGATGGTGACTTGACTTTAATGGACACATTGAGCATTGAGAAGAGGGTATTATGAGTGCAGACAAGAAAATCAATGTAAATGGAAGGAAACTGTTGGAGTCTAAAAATATCGAATAGGGATGCAAAGTGCAAGGTAAATGGACGCGGGAAAGGAATGACAGAAAAAAGACAATTGACTATATCGAGATTAAGCGTCTTGCCCAAGGATGCATGCCAATCAGGATCGAACCGTTCACCTTTCGACTCGAAGTCCAATGCTCTAACCTCTGACTGAGCCACCTTGCTCACAGTAATGTTACTAGCAGTGGAAACCTATCAAAGGACAAGTAGAAATAAAAGTGTTGAAGGCAGTAGAGACCGTGGGTCTGGTGGCCTTGGTCGTCTGTATTAGATGGGGCGAGCATGAGCATCGTAGCAACACTAGAAGACTACTAGTAAAAGTCGTAAAAGGTACAGACGATAGTGTTTAGAAAGAGCAGGTGCAATAGCAGTGAAATAGCCAAGCAGTAGTGATAGTAGCGGATGGTAGAAGGGCTGAGAGACATCAGGCGCAGTAGTGGCAGAAGACATCAATTGTAAAAACAAATGTTGGGACGTGGGTGGTAGACGACAATACTGGCGGAGTAGCAGTGATGGCGGCAAGCTCTGCGGTCAACAGTCTAATTCTTCAGAATTAGACTGGTGACCCGGGAGCTTGTCGTAGAGGCTCCAAAAAAGACTGGCGTTGAAAAGTATCGCAACCAAGCACGGAACGTCGTAGAAGCAAGTCTAGTAGAAATTGAATATGTAGAAAGCAGACAAAACTGATCTGAAAATCTAACAATAATATCAAAATATCACAGATTTCGTTTCAACTTGAATGCTCTTCGCTCTCTAAACATACACACCAGAAAAAATCGAATACACCCATTGTAAGCATGCTATGGCAGAAAAACTGCGGATAGTGTGTATTTTATTTATTTATTTATATATATATATTGGTGTTTAAGGTCACATATTTCTGCACAATGGCTAATCATGACCATGACAGTTTTACCGGTGGAGGTACCCGGAGAGAACCACCGAGCAACGACGAACAACCTCTCAGCTCCCCAACATTCTAACTCCACACAAGAAGGGTTACCATTGGTTGAAGACAAGTGCACCATCGGCGTGCAGTACGCCTTAGTACACATCGCCACCGTGCCCACATGTGGGCAATCAGGATGAAGTGACTTGCCCAATGACACAACGCAGTTACCTTGGCATTTATTTTTGTTAAATGCTGAAATCAATTTAGTAGATGACAGAATAGCTAAATGTAAACGAAATGTATATTATATGATTTAATTTTTACAGCTGGGGTAATAATCTATATTCGTTTTATACGATAATTCGCTATAACCCTTTACCCAACAACACTATATCAAAATTTGATTTTTAAATATATTTTTTTTCAAATTAAAAAGAAAACAATAAAACCATATCGCATGAACACTCATTGGAGCGAGCCCGCCGAGCTCATTCCAATGAGGGGTCACATGATACGGGTTTGTTGAATTTTTTGGAAAAATAATACTTTTTCAACTGAACAATTTGGAAAGTACGCGGGCGGATGCGGCCGATTTGTTAAGTAAAGGGTTAGCCGACTTCGCTATAAGAGTAGAAAGTACCCCCTCAGAACGAGTTGGTCGTGATAAAAACCAGCTATTCAATAAGTTTTGTCGCCCTCTGGTCTGTTAGGTAAAGGACAACATTGGCAATTGCCTGTAGAAAAGAAAGCATGTCCCTCTCATAAGTTATCCAGTTATGAAGTGTTTCAAGTGATGGATCTTCGATCCCTCTCAACAACATCCTGATTGGCGAACCTGCAAAATATTAGCGAACTGTCTTTCTAGGGCGCTCATCTCCGAACGCAAACACTCATTACCATCCGCCGAAAGAATTCTATTTACAAAGATGCCCAACACACCAGCGTTCGAAATTTGGTTCGCATGAGAGTAAATACTGTAGGGCCAGGAGAGAACAAATACTGTGGCAAAATGTTTTGATGTCAGTGTTATATTACGGGTTGTTGTGTCACACATTGTATCAAATGTTATTTCTTTCCCAAATAACGTCGAGCTCATGTCACACGATTTCGCATAAATATAAACTTGTGTCTCCTCCAGTTGTTTCAATAGATTATCCAATGAGCAGTCTAGTCGTTTTTGTATGTCCTCTGGGCACTTGATCTCCACTTGCTTTGTCAATATAGAGTTTTCATTCTTGATGCATTTTGATAGAAAATCCAACTGGTCAACTGCTTTGTGTATTGCTTCGTTCTCTCCGACGTCATGAATACTCTCGACTGACAACCATTGCTCCCAGTTTTCAATAAATGTTTTAATTTCTGTGGGAAACTTTGATTGGCGTACCACGTTTATGCTGTCAGACAATCGGAAGAGAAGCAAATCCCGGGCGTCACTTCTTCTAGAGACAACAGCATATCCTCTTGGCAGCCCTTGAAATAGATAGAAGAATCTTATGAATAACAGTATGGACCCGAAAACGCATGTCACAAACAATAATTTATTACGCCAGCAGGATAGATTAACAAAAGAACGGCCAAAACAAGTGACCGAGGACTGAGGATACACGGACAATAATGGTCAACCGAATATACCGACACTGGCCGTATAATTGTCACGCATTATTGAGATATCTTAACAAAACGTCGAAAAATGAACACCGTGTTTGTTTGTTTTTTGTACAACCGCAAATAAAACACTTCCACATTTCAGTGATGACCTATAACGAAACATTTGGGGAAGTAATAATAAGCGCACATTGATAAAATTCATGTTTAAAAAACTTTTCCAAACATTTCTTTTCATCGACAGTGAAAGTTGGTCGTCGTGCAATGTACCGCATGTGGATTGTAACTAGATCACCCCTGACGTGGAATTATCACCCAAGTATCACTTTAAAATTCTGTATATATGGCGAAAAACACAAGCAGTGTTTCAGCCAATGGATCTCCGGGTTTAACAAGGAGGTCCATTGGCTGGAACTTTGCTTTTGCTTGTTATGTTTTGCAACAAATTGCAATTATTGCTTGGATGGATCTCCACTCTACAAGTGATAGTACATACTCCATGTAATGTAAATATTCCCCCTCAGTCACCTGTCAAAGGAGGACCGTGATAAATCAGTGGCAGGCCAAATAATTATCATTATTAAAAGGCAAAACAAAAATATTGATCGAAACTTTCGTTGCAAGTTTATTTGTCGTGCTGGACGCTACAATGGACTTACAGTTGGGCAACAAAAGAGTTGTTGATAACGCCCACGTGATCAACTGGGTGTTTTCTACAAAGTTTGGAGTTTTGTTGACATAATGTGGATATTTATCAACTTTTTGTTTTGAATCCGATGATTGCAATTGCCATTGCCCGCCATCTTGTTTTTTGCTGCAAAAATCGAGGTCTGAGTTCGGCTAATTGACATTTTAGAAAGTGTGACAGAATTGTAAATGCGGCCAAAAAATGGCAGAGGTGATAAATTAACAAGAGGCCCAAGGGGGCCTGAGGGCGCTCACCTAACATGGTAGTCTAAATATCAAACCAGGGACTTGACATGAATAAGCTGCATACGCCCCTCCTAAGAAAAGCATACACCAACTAGATGAAGCGATTGTGCCCACACAATACACAGGATTTTCATTCTATTTTCAGTTCCTGCACTTTAACGTCCCAAAATTGAGAAAAACACACAAAAAACAGATTTTTTTCCCAAACAAAATACTTTCAGCCTAATTTTTTTTTTCTTCTTAAAACGCATAAAAAACGCTAAAACTAATTTCCGGATTTTGGTCCAAAATTTTCTAAGTCCCACCCGGACCCCAAATTTTCGGTGTAAAAAAAAAATGTTTTTTTTTGTCTTAAAATTGGCAGAAACGTATAAAAAACAAAAAACAAAAAAATTATGGATTTTGGTCCAAAATTTTCGAAGTCCCACCCGGACCCCAAATATTCAGGGTAAAAAAAAAATGTTTTTTGTCTTAAAAGTGACCGAAATGCATAAAAAACAAAAACAAAAATTTCCGGATTTTGGTCCAAAATTTTCGAAGTCCGACCCGGACCCAAAATTTTCGGTGTAAAAAAAAAAAATGTCTTGTTGTCTTAGAATTGACAGAAACGCATAAAAAACACAAAAAAAAATTACGGATTTTGGTCCAAAATTTTCTATGTCCCACCCGGACCCCAAATTTTCAGGGTAAAAAAAAAATTTTTTTGTCTTAAAATTGACCAAAACGCAGAAAAAACAAAAAAAAATTTTTTTCGGATTTTGGTCCAAAATTTTCTAAGTCCCACCCGGACCCCAAATTTTCAGGGTAAAAAAAATTTTTTTTTGTCTTAAAATTGACCAAAACGCAGAAAAAACAAAAAAAAATTTTTTTCGGATTTTGGTCCAAAATTTTCTAAGTCCCACCCGCACCCCAAATTTTCAGGGGATAAATTTTTTTTTTTTTTTGTCTTAAAATTGACAGAAATGCATAAAAAACCCTCCAAAAAAAAATTCTGGATTTTGGTCCAAAATTTTCTAAGTCCCACCCGCACCCCAAATTTTCAGGGGATAAATTTTTTTTTTTTTTTTGTCTTAAAATTGACAGAAACGCATAAAAAACCCTCCAAAAAAAAATTCTGGATTTTGGTCCAAAATTTTCTAAGTCCCACCCGGACCCCAAATTTTCAGGGTAAAAAAATTTTTTTTTTGTCTTAAAATTGACCAAAACGCAGAAAAAACAAAAACAAATTTTTTTCGGATTTTGGTCCAAAATTTTCTAAGTCCCACCCGCACCCCAAATTTTCAGGGGATAATTTTTATTTTTTTTTTGTCTTAAAATTTACCGAAACGCAGAAAAAACAAACAAAAAAAATTTTCTGATTTTGGTCCAAAATTTTCTAAGTCCCACCCGGACCCCAAATTTTCAGGGTAAAAAAAAAAAAATTTTTTGTCTTAAAATTGACCAAAACGCAGAAAAAAAAACAAAAAATTTTTTTCTGGATTTTGGTCCAAAATTTTCCAAGTCCCACCCAGACCCCAAATTTTCAGGGGAAATTTTTTTTTTTTGTCTTAAAATTGACAGAAATGCATAAAAAACAAAAAAAAAAATTTTCGGATTTTGGTCCAAAATTTTCTAAGTCCCACTCGGACCCCAAATTTTCAGGGTAAAAAAATATTTTTTTTTTGTCTTAAAATTGACAGAAACGCATAAAAAAACCCCCAAAAAATTTTACGGATTTTGGTCCAAAATTTTCCCACCCGGACCCCAAATTTTTAGGGGAAAATTTTTTTTTTTTTTTTGTCTTAAAATTGACAGAAACGCATAAAAAACAAAAAAAAAAAATTTCGGATTTTTGTCCAAAATTTTATAAGTCCCACCCGAACCCCAAATTTTCAGGGTAAAAAAAAAAAAAAATTTTGTCTTAAAATTGACAGAAACACATAAAAAACACCAAAAAAAAATTTACGGATTTTGGTCCAAAATTTTCTAAGTCCCACCTGGACCCCAAATTTTCAGGGTAAAAAAAAAATTTTTTTTTTTGTCTTAAAATTGACAGAAATGCATAAAAAACAAAAAAAAAATTTTTTGCAGATTTTGGTCCAAAATGTTCTAAGTCCCACCCGCACCACAAATTTTCAGGGGATAAATTTTTTTTTTTTTTTTGTCTTAAAATTTACCGAAACGCAGAAAAAACAAAAAAAAAAATTTTCTGATTTTGGTCCAAAATGTTCAGGGTAAATTTTTTTTTTTTTTTTTTTGTCTTAAAATTGACAGAAATGCCTAAAAAACGAAAAAAAATTTTTTCGGACTTTGGTCCAAAATTTTCTAAGCCCCCACCCGCACCCCAAATTTTCAGGAGAAAAAAAAAAAAAAATTTTTTTGTCTTAAAACTGACAGAAATGAATAAAAAAACAAACAAAAAAAATTTTTCGGATTTTGGTCCAAAATTTCGAAGTCCGCTACGGGACCCCAAATTTTCATCCTAAATATGAACCCAGGGATTTGGCTTCAACAAACTTGAATCTCACCCCCCTAAGTATGCTGCATACCAAATATCAAAACATTCTTATTGCTAGATCTGAAGAAGAAGATTTTTCAAAAATACTCCTCATACTGCACTAATTTAAACATTTGGGCTCCCGTAGAGAGCCCAAATATCGACCCAGGCAATTGATTTCAATAAACATGTGAAACAATCTTCCAAAGATGTTATATGTGAAATTTTAAAGCTTTTGGAGCAGTGGTTTCGGAGAAAAGTAGTCTTATGTTTTTCCCATTACCCACAGTGTTAAAAAATGCTGACTCATCACTTTTTCAAAGTCCCCAAAAAGTACCCCATGATAAAACCGATGGCAATCTTTTTTTGATCATTCCATTCTGTTGGTCCTAAGGAAGCTTCTCAACAAATAAGAATTCTCAGTGCCGTGTAGTTTTGGAGATATGGGCGTTTTCATTTTTTTCTATTTTTAGCTCCTATGGTTCCCACGGGGCTATGGGGAAAAAAAATCGGCATAAATTAGGTACTTATGACCCAATAAGCACTCATGTAAAATTTGGTTCAAATCGGCCTCGCGGTTTGGAAAATAGAAATTTGGGGCAGGGCCAAAATTTTTGCCCCTCCTTTAACATCGTCAAATATAGCCCCTCCAACTTCTCTTGAACAAACTCGAGTCTACACCCCAAAAGGAAGCTGCATACCAAATATCAAGTCTCTGCTATTGCTGGTTCTTGAGAAGAAGATTTTTTAAGAATTGGAGCATTTTTGCCCCAATGTGAGCCGAAACCTAATTTGACAAAAAGTCAAAGTCCGCATACATAACCCCTTCTCACATGAAATTTCATTAATATGCGGCCAGTGGTTT
This sequence comes from Pictodentalium vernedei, assembly GCA_031216915.1. Classification (NCBI taxonomy): domain Eukaryota; kingdom Metazoa; phylum Mollusca; class Scaphopoda; order Dentaliida; family Dentaliidae; genus Pictodentalium; species Pictodentalium vernedei. The sequence goes on from JAUFNR010000176.1 coordinate 43,913, forward strand.
GGGAGGAAAAGCCCAAACACCACCTTCACGACGGACGCCGGACGACGGACGAAAGGAGATCAGAATAGCTCACCCTGACTTTCAGTCAGGTGAGCTAATAATCCACTTGGCTATCACTGAGATTTTGGATTTCGCCCAGTGCACTGCATCACTACACGTCTGCTTTTGTAAACAAATGAATGTCGACAGTAAAATTTAACGAAAACATGAACCGGTCTGCAAACACAACTCGTGATGAAATTTCGGAGAAAAACATTCTGGCATAATAAATACGTAATGGGACGTTTAGCTGGTGGATAAGGTGTCACGTGAGGCTCAGCAAGAATTATATTAGGCGAGGCTATAGCCTCGTCAAACATTGTTCAAAATTCACCTCATGTGACACCGTGTACGCTAACTAAATGTCCCGTAAATTATAAAATCACACTGTACACACAAAACCCAACACTCGACACAAAACCACCGATATAAACACGCGCGGACACCAAACAACTAGACACGGAGGCATACACCACCTGCACATACATACACAGACACTTGGATGTTCAAACCCGCTATAATAGTCTATAAGCAAGAGGACTCAGAAGATTATCCAATGAGCAGTCTTGTCGTTCTTGAGTGTTCTCTAAGCACTTGATCTCCACTTCATTTGTGAGAGAGATGGACACACAGTATCCGATGTTTGTTAGCTTATTGCTGCCCATGAAGAAAGGTTAGTTTATCAGGCTAGAGATAAGAGGAGTGTAAGTGTTTGAGATATTAGAAAAGAACGATTAAAATAGGGCGAGATTGTGAATTGAAAGTCTTTTTACGGGCGACCCTTGTTGATGCGGTCAATATGAAACATAGGGTTTTTTCGTTATTTTACGTAACGATACGCAGAAAGAGAGACAGTAAAGCTCAATGAATGTGTGGGGGAGGGGAGAAAAATGTCCAAGGCAGGCAAGACTAGGCGGGGAAACAAAATCAACTGGTTGAAATGCTGGACACCTATATTTGGGTTTTATTCTTAAGTGAGGCCGCAGATGTATGTGACCTTAAACACCAATAAATAAATAAATCACTTAAGTGAGGATACTACAACTTAAATTTATTATTTATTGGTGTTTAAGGTCACATACGTCTGCACAATGGCTAATCGTGACCGCAACGTGGAGATAAAGTAAAGTTTAGTCAATCGTTTATATTCATGTTTTTTTAGAGGACTTCCACCCCAAGCAATGGTGACTGAGTCCTATTTTACCAGTAAAACAGAGCTTGTTTACCACAGTAAGCAAACACTGCTTCAATTCCCGGGGTTTCTTCAACAACAGTAATCAACAAAATGGTGAAAGCATGGAGGCAAGCATGACATAAATATACTACTCGTATTCTGCTGAGGATCATTCTTTCCTATCATGGAGGCCCTGCAACTTAGAGGCTTCATATTCTCTACATGTAGTTCATGATATCTTTGAAATGAAATTATTCAGTCCTATGGATTTACGTTGTTACAATTGACGGGAGTACTGTAGACACTCTCCCACAAATTGTAAAAAGGCAAAGAAAGGTTGCCAACCAAAAATAATTTTGCACTCTACCAGTTAAAGATGGGTCTACAAAAATACCGTTCCATTTATTCTCATGTCTTAACGAATGCAACAGTAGGTGTCTAAAAGAATATAAATTGTGTGTGTGTGGATCGCGGATAGCTTTTCATTTTCAGTCCAAATATTATATTTTAATATAACCAAATATACAAATATCACCCTAGCCACTCGTTTTTTGGGAGTGTGTATATTAGGGCCTGGCCATGGGTGAGTATATTTTTTCTACTACTACAATATTTTAACCCGAGGAAGAATGAAGCATAAGAAATAAAACGAATCGTCTGAAATCCGAATTCATTTGTCAAATGCAACTAAATTTGCTTTTTTCACATTTGTTATGGATTCTTCTGGCCTCTTTGGGAAAGGGTCCGGGGCTCATGTATTTAGGAAAATTCGCGCCACGAAGGATCCAATTGGGAATTTGTTTGGGAGAAGAAACCCATAAAGAATAAGAAAGGTTACCTTCATATTGAATTGAGAACATTAATACAGAAGCTACTACATGCATAGTACTTGTATTACGTTTTATAACAAAAAGTCTCATGAAATAATGACCAGTCTCTGTAATCGCTGTAAAGAATTGAGCTTATACTATTAAATTATGAAGATATTTACGCGACAGTCTATGTTCTGTGGCTTTGCAGTTGTGTCTATGACAGCCAAGACTTGCCTGGAAATAACTGACAAGGTTCTTGCAACGCAACGTGCAAACTATCTGAAACTGCCTGTCCAGGCACCTGTTTTGTTGCAGTAAAAAGACATGAAAGTCAAAATTACATCTCCAATAGCTAAAGAAGTATAAAATTTATATTTGAATGAGGACTGAGACTGGGAAATATTGGGTTTGAATTGGGAAAAATCGTGCCAAAATGCCACTGGGAAAGGGCCCCACATTCGGCTCCTGCAGACACCTAGACAAATCCCCGTTTGCAGATAATATATTTACAGGAATATTGTATTTTGACAAATTCAAATGCTATCAAAATTTTAACCCTTTAACACTTTGAACTCGAACGACCGATTTGTCGGTCCAAGGAATAATTTCGCCCCATTTTTGTCTTATTATAAGAGCTCTCAACACGGGGCATTGGTGATAAAATAATATCTGCAGTCTGCAGCCAGCCGTGTATTTATAATAGACTGACCCATTTCTCTGTAAGTGTAGCGGAAAAAGAGTGTTCAAAGGATTAATTCTCAGATTATTTATTTATTCATTTATTTATTGGTGTTTAAGGATACAAGGAGAGGCCTGCTGCCTCTGCGCTGGCACTCGTGCCATTTCGATTAACTCATTCACACGCGCGTGTCATTCCGTGTATTCTCCGTACTTATGACAATGTTTAGTTTATTCAAGAATTGGTTTTGCAAGTGTCGTCTGCTATTCGGGTTAGGTAAATGATTAAAACGCAAATAAGGGATTCTAGCAAACAAAACAGCTGGTCATTACGATTTACAATAATGATGATTTGTGGAAGGGAAATCGATTTTATCCCCATGTGCTCACCAAAGGAATGATAGCTTTCACATTTACATTCTATCACATATGACAAAGTTGACAATACACGCCAAATTGTAATCTTAAACCCAGCTAACCCTCTTTGAATGTCTCCTTGGTTATTACATCGCTTATCTCTGTCGAAAATGTTACGGTCTCGCCCCACTCTCGAGAAAAGCTGCCTCATGGTTATCTTAGCATGTTTTATCGCTGAACTGATTTAATCAGCTTAATCTGGCTTAATGAGTTAATTCCCTCCAGATCAGCGATCTAGATTTAGAACTATCAGAACTAAGCTGATTTCACATTTTTAGTCGCACCGAAAATGTTCTGAATGTAAGAAAAAAAGAATACTTGATATACAACGTCAACCAGAAAAATGAAAAGAATTTGTCATTTTGGGTTTTTTTGGAGTTATTGCTCGGACATGACAGCCACGTTGGATTCGCCAGAATGCTGGTTATTAAAATGAACCTACCTACAATCACCAGTAATAACACCAGTAAACACTGGGATCCATTGGTCATTATTTTTAAAGTTAAAAAATCGAAGAAGGCTTCCATGGCAGACATATTAAATACGGAAAGAAACTTATTATCGAAAGAAGCCGTCCTGTAGCCACCACTAATCCAACACAAAAATAGGAACCATGGTGAATTTTATTTTCGGGTTATTGCGCGGATAAACAACAAAGACAAAAAATCCAAGATGGCTGCCTTGACGGCCATACTGGATAAGGCAGAAAACTGATTATCAAGAGCAACGTCCCTCTAGTCACCACTAATCCACCACAAAAAATAGGATCCATGGTGCATTTCATTTTCAAGTTATTGTGCGGACAAGCAAAAATGACAACAAAAACCAAGATGGCTGACATGGTGGCCATATTAGACATGGCAGAACTGATTATCGAAAAGAACCTTCCTCTAGTCACCACTAATCATTTTCATGTAATTGTTCGGACAAGCACACGTGACAAAAAATTCAAGACGGCTGCCACGGAGGCCATATTGGATATGGCAGAAAACTGATTACCGAAAGGAGTCTTCCTCTAGTCACCGCCCATCCACCACAAAACTAGGATCCATTGTTCATTTGATTTTCAAGTTATTGCGTGGACAAGCAAAAAAGACAAAACACCCAAGATGGGTGCCATGGCGGCCATATTGGATATGGCAGAAAACTGATTATTGAAAGGAACCCTCCATTAGTCAACACTAATCTACCACAAAAATAGGATACAAGGTGCATTTCATTTTCAAGTTATTGCGCGGACAAGTAAAAGTTAACAGACGGGCGGGCGGGCGGGCGGGCGGGCGGGCGGTCAGGGCAGGGCAGGGCAGGGCAGGGCAGGGCAAGGCGAGCGGGCGTGCTTTCGATCGTGCGGGCCCAGGTAGGCAGACTCGAAAAGAAGGCAGGCAGACTCGCAAAGAAAGCAAAAAAGTAAAACACAATTGCCATCTTAGAGGCGGCCAGGCTTTCAAGCATCGCAAATCTGTACTCGAATGTTGTTGGCGATGACTAGATATCCGAAGAGGAATTCAGTCTTGTGCTGACAGAAGGAGAAAAATTCAACCAACTCCGGCTTGATATTCCCAAGGCATCTCGCCGGGAGAACGCCGACTCAAAAAGCGAAAATCTTGTGTTTACTCACGCATAGCGAATTCCCTATAGGCGAGGTTTTATAGCTTACAAGCCCGGTCACGCCCAGTCCAAGTATGATGATGCGACCTCACGGTCCTTTTGCTCAACTTACGGTGCGTAAAAGTGTTCTGTTTGCGGTTCTGGGACAAGACTGTCAAAATCGTTCCCAGTTACATGACATCGTGTGTACTCGCGAAAGGCAGCTTCGATATCCTGGAATATGCGAAAGGCATGGCCTTCGCGGCGTTGTGCTTCGTTGATCCATTCGAGGGGTTCTGATCGCTTACTGGACCACGCCACCCGGGCGACCTGAAGCTCTTCTATAGCTTCGTCATGTCGCGCACGTTCCGCACCAGCATCGGTATCCCGAAACTTGTAGAAGAGGTAATTGCTGTCAGAGAAGGCCACTGCGTTTATAAGGGCGCCGCCCAATAGCATCGCGATCGCTGGTGAGTTGAGAAGAGCCAAAATACCAGTATGCCCACTGCCATACCACCCTCAATAAGCGCAGATTTTTCCTCGCTGTGATGTTTGGCAGAGGACTTCTGTGAACTCTTCATTACCATCGCCAAGGGAATTTGCGCGACCAGCGCGATTATCGTGGGGTTTAGGCGTCGTAGGTATTGTCTGTTTCCATGCTGCAGGCACAGCGTTCACGTCATTGTTAACCCCCAGCGCCTGAGCATCCCTGGCAATTATGAACTCACTGTTATACCCCACGAGGCCGTGTGAAAGGCACCTAGTTCCGAGGCCTAGGCCGAGGCAGTATACATAAACTATTTTTGATGTAGCAAGAGACAACATGTCCTTATAGCGTTTGATTCATTCTCCAAGTCCACAGGTCGGGCACTAGCGCCGAGGGGAGAAAGGTGTTTTTTCAGGATTGTTGGCAGTATTGGCCATCAAGGCATTACCCATTCTCACCAAAACCGTGTTGCCAGCTTTGGGTATGGGAGCTCTGTCGGGATTGGACAATTCTGGTGCGCAGAAAATAATGGGGAGAGGATTGTTTCAGAAGCGAGAAGTTGTGTGTCGAGTCGAAACGGATGGTAACGATTTGTATCTGAAACGCGCGAAAGGTAGCGGCGTATTTCAAGCTCATTGAGACGGTCTATATATAAAGAGAGGAAAACATTTGTTCGACGGCCAAGGACTGTTATTGGTTCCGAACGGGGGGCGCGGTGGCTCAGTTGGTAGAGGTGCAGGCTGCAAGCCGAGAAGTCCTCGGTTCGAATCCCACCTGCGGCAACCGCGTTGTGTCCTTGGGCAAGACACTTCACCCCCATTGCCCACGTGGGGGCACGGTGGCGTTGTGTACTAAGGCGTACTGCACGTCGATGGTGCACCTGTCTTCAATCAATGCTAACCCTGCTTGTGTGGAGTCAGTATGTTAGGGAGCTGACTGTTGCTCGCTGTTGTTCGATGGTTCTCTCCAGGTACTCCTGCTTCCTCCACCCATAAAACTGTCGCGGTCATGATTAGCCATTGTGCAGAAATATGTGACCTTAAAACACCAATAAATAAATTGGGTCCGAACTCACCTTTTAGAACGTGCCCATTCTCAGTATGTTATTATGAGATATTGTTTTGTGATGAGAAAAATAACATAATATTATAATTTTTTTTATATATTAAATAAGATAGGAAGTAAAAAATAAAAAATAAAATAAAAAAATTAAAAAATGGAATTAAGAAGTGGCAATCTATATCCCGACTTATCGGCGACTGTATTACCGACACCACCTCCTTTGTAATTTAGAGGCAGCGCATTTCGCATCGACCAGATCAATAAAATTCAACATTATTTAATGATGGAAAGAGGTGGACGTCACGCGCTCAATAAGAAGAATGACTAAATTGGTTGACGGTCTGAATCTGACTCTCATCACCATATCCATGGGTTTGGGTGCTGCTGGACTGGGTCTCCTATCGACTGTGGCTACCATTCCAGCTGTGTTGGTTATAGAGGGCGTTGCTCTCGCCACAGGATTTTTTAGCACGGTTGGAAAGTTATTGAGTAAAAAACGACATGATATCCACTTTTCTTAAAGACGGAAGGATTTCCGATGGGGAATATCGCGTCATTCTCACGGAAAAGGATAAATTCGAGGCGTTCAAAGAAGGAATGAGAAAAAAATCTCGTCAGATTCTCAAAGAGAAGACGAAATATATTCTGAGCGAAAAAGGTCGAAAAGAAGCCAGGGAATCTTTTCGTAAACTCTGGGGAAAAAATAAAGAACCCTTGACAGATTTAAAATAAACAAGAATATAATTATATTATATTATATTATATTATATTATATTATATTATATTATATTATATTATATTATAATATTATATTATATTATAATATTATATTATATTATATTATATTATATTATATTATATTATATTATATTATATGTATATAAGAAAGCAATAAAAAAATAAAATAAAAAAATAAACAGATACCAAAACAAAATGTATTGCGTAAAATGTAAGAAGTCTGTGGATACGAATAACTTGCCAAAAGTGCAAACTAAAAATAAAAGGCAGATGCTTCGCGGCACTTGTAAAGTGTGCGGTTCGACTAAACCTCGATTCGTCAAAAGAGGTGGAGGAGGAACGGTGAAGAGACTCATCAATAACCTTCCCTTCGAAATGCATCTGCCAGGACATCATTTTACGGGACCGAGCACGAAAATGAACAAGAGATTGAATAAAGATCTAACCACCGAAATCGTGGAGCAAACCCATCAATGGAGTGGATCGAGCTGCCTACGGGCATGATCTCTATTATGCTAAGCATTCCGACAGGAAGACTAGAAACGATGTGAGCGTCAAGAACATGTTGACAGATTTGAAAAATATAGTCAATCCCACAATGAGAGAGTAATTCGAACGTTCTCTAGTCGGTAAACTGATTGGCACGAAACGTCGATTTGGAACGGGAAATAAAAAAAAAATTCACTAATGCATTAGCGAACGAACTCCACAAGCCCATATTGCACAGATTTCGAAAGAGGAGAGTATTCGTCAATGGATTGGATCGGGTGTGGGCTGCCGATCTGGTGGACATGCAATAGCTATCTAGACACAACAAAGGCGTGAAATATTTATTGAGAGTCATAGATGTGTTTTCGAAATACGGATGGATGAGAGCGTTGAAAAACAAATCGGGAACGAGTGTGGCTGCAGCTTTGGAAAATATCTTCACCACTTCTTCGCGAAAACCTGAGAAATTATGGGTGGGTAAAGGTCGAGAATTCTACAACGTTCACGTTCGTCGACGAGTCGACATCTATTCCACAAACAACGAGAAGGTGAGCGTGGTGGAACGATGGAATAGAACCACGAAGGAGAAAATGCACCGATATTTCACGACCAACTCGACTAAGAAATACTTGAACGTCTTAGACGATTTGGTTGACGACTATAACAATACGTGCCATAGTTCCATCAAGATGACCCCTGCAGCAGCTAGCGATCCTCGAAACGAAAAGGAAGTCTAAGCGAATCTCTATCCATTAAAAAGGCGGCAGTGACAAAACGACCGACATTTGCCGTGGGTGATCGCGGGAGAATTTACAAGTGGAAAAAACAGTTTGAAAAAGGTTATACGCCGAGATGGACGAAGAAATTTTCGTGGTGGTTCGAGTGTTCTACACCGATCCCATTACTTATGGAGATAGAAGCACTAGACGGTGAAGAAATCACGGGAAAGTTTTATGAACAACAATTGCAAAAGTCAGCGTTTTAAAAAAATAAAACGATGAGGGGACCTTTTTTGTTGCATATATATGAGTAAGAAATCAAAAAAAAGTATAAAATAATTAAACAAAAATTAGAGTGAAATAAAAACCAGAGGCTCAAGTGAGCCTAAAATGCTCACGTGGGTCAAAAGAGATGAGTGTATCAGTAAGTTATCAGAAGCACGAGCAAGTTTTTTTATTTGCTATGAAAAAACCAAAGGCAACTTTTTTGGCCATTCAATTCTGCTGGTGCAAGGAAAGCCTCTTAGCACGCTCTGTTTTGTGAAGTATTAAAAAACAACAAACGAATGACATTTTTGTTTTGTTTTCAACTACTGTGGTTCTTCTCCCACCCCCACCCCGCCCCTTCCTCCTCCCCTCCAAATTCTGGCATAAATGAAACACTTATGACACAGTTATAAACGACATGACAAATTTGTTTCACATCTGCCCACTGGATTTGAAAATAGAATTTTTGAGTATCGCCCAAATATTTGACTTCCTGAGTTTCTTTGAAGAAAAAGTGAATCTGCATCACTAAAGTAAGTTTCAAACAAGAAATCTAAGCATTATTGCAGGCGGCTTATAAAAAGAGGATTTTCAAAGGATTTTAGGCTTATGGAGCATTAACCCCACCGCAAGGGATTTAGTAATTTTTTTTTTTTTTTTTTGGGGGGGGGGGGGGGGAGTCAGAAGAGTAAATTCCACCAGCCTGAAGATGGCAGCAGCTTTATTTGAACAAAGGAGAAAAGGTTTACTCCAAAGATGGTCTGTGCCATAAATGAATGAATTTGGCCCAATGGTTTTACAGAATAACAAAACTTTCAAACTCTAGAAAAACAGAATTTTACTGCCACCAGTAAATTCAAGTCCGTGCGAAAATGGTTAAAGAATCAAAAATAAACAATACAGAAAGAGAATTTACGGAGGCGTATTTTGGGGGGTAAAATATTTTTTAAGTAATCAGATATAGATTTTTGTTAACGGTATTACATGAATTTAAATCTTTGGAACCCACAATGAAGTCTTGAGAGGATTAAATTAAAGGAATCAGAGAAATATTTTATAGGAGACGAGAAAAAAACATATGTGCCAGCATTGAAAAGGTTTGATCAAGGCATCAATAAAATCTCTGAAACCCACTTTGAAGTCTTGAGGGGGTTAAATTAAAGACATTCATACAGGAATAAGATAAATGTTTCCAAGGAACCAGAAAAAAACATATATGTGCACAGCATTGAAAGGGTTCAACAAGAAATAAAATCTTTGGAAAACACACTGAAGTCTTGAGAGGGTTAACATAAAGATATCCAAACAGGAATCAGATAAATGTTTCCAAGAAACCAGAAAAAAACATATGTGCACAAATTGAAAGGGTTCAACATGAAATAAAATCTTTGGAAAAGACACTGAAGTCATGAGAGGGTTAAATTAAAGATATTCATTGGTTCTTGAAATAAAATTTTGCGTGCAGCCCAAAATGGATATGCCCACAGAGAGCCCAAATATTGACCTACCAACTTCCCTTGAACAAAATTGAATCTTCCACACCAAAGAATGTTCCACACCATATATCAAGGCATTCCCTCTGGTGGTTCCTGAGAAGAAGATTTTAAAGATTTTTATGCTTTTGAGGCAGGCATTAACCAGAGCCCGAATATGACAGCTGCTTCATTTGAACAAAATAGAAAGGGTATACTCCATAGATGGTCCGTGCAATATATGTTTGAATTTGGCCTAGTGGTTGTGAAGAAGTCAAGTTTGCAAAAGTTAACAGATGACGGACGACGGATGACGGACGCCAAGTGATGGCAATAGCTCCCACTGACTTGCAATCAAGTGAGCTAAAAATGAAAAACATATTAGACATAACAGAAGGTATAATAAGAGACTAAAGTATTCAAGAGTATAAAGTGCACGAATATATACCTGTTGTTGGAACTAATCTTAATAATGAAGGACAGATAAGACTCAATATTGAAACGCAAGATCTCTTTCTCCATCTGAGCGAAAATTATCTCCAGATAGAAGGACGATTGTCAAAAAAGGATGGTAGCGATTACGCCAATGATGACGTCATCACATTAGCTCATAACAGCATGATGCATCTTTTCAACAGTATATCGTATAAACTCTCAGGTCAAGAAATAGAAACTGTGTTTCATCCCGGCCAGGCAACCACGATGTTGGTACTTTTGAAATATCCAGACGATTTTCCCAAATCTAAAGGACTCAATCAACTGTGGATGAAAGATACTACATCCGATGCGACTACCGCGAATGTGGGTGTGAGCATGAGATTTAAACACGTCGTTCAAGCGTCTTTGCCTAGGGGAACATTCTCGTTTAGGATTCCTCTGAAACACATGTTTGGATTCGCAGAAGATTATGACAAAATCGTCTACGGATTAAAACACAGTCTCACACTAGTTCATAAAAAGATGACGATATCATCGTGAGAGCTGCCGCAACAGATCCGGGCAAAGTACATCTATACAAGGTGTCGTGGTTCATGCCACACATACTACCAAATGACGAGCAAAAATAAAACTCTTCAAGATCATCGAATCAAAACCCAGATAACCTGTTAGCTTTAAAATGAGACAGTGTGATGTAGCAAACGTTCCGACGTCGACTCATTTCAATTAAAGATTGCACGTGAAATATTCTTCGAAGAATCTGCGTTTCATTATAGTGGGATTTCAGATTGACAGGACTGGATCTCAAGAAGAGAATCCATCTCTATTCGATCATTGCAACTTGAGAAACATGCAGGTGTTTCTCAATTCCACAAGATGTCCGGCCATAGATTACAATGCCTCGTTCGAGAAAAACGATTTTTTCCAGGATGTATGGTGATGCAGCAGACTTCAGATCGAAATATCACCACATGGACGAATTGATAAGCAATCCAAATGTAACACCCACTGACTACAAGACGCTCTATCCCATGTTCGTGTTCGACGTTAAGAAACAGAGCAATAAACTCAAAATTACCGTTCTAGACATCATCATCAAGATGTAGTTCGATAGGAACGTACCCTGATGAACTGAAGCTTTTGCAGTTGTGATATCCGACAGAGTGTTTGTCTTTCAATCGGATGGAAGTAAATTGTCTGTCATTCAATAACTTAAAACAAACCTGACAAAAACTTTAAATAACCTCAAAAAACCTTTAAAAAATCGCCAAAAATTAAAAAATAACTTTAAAAAAAATTAAAAATACTTAAAATAACACCAAAAAAATTTAAACATAGAAAAGAAGTTTGAGAACTTCAGAAGCATTTAATAAATTTCTCAAATTTCCTTATTTTTTCCCCTTCAAGTATTTCACACATATTCAGTTCGATTCCTAAACAGTTTATTTTTATGCATTCAAAGGATCGCATTCAATGAACATAGATACTATAGAAGAAATAGCTTCAGTATTAGTCATCTTGGTCTTGAAATTAATTCCGTCTCCCTCTTCAACTCTCAAAGGTATCTTAAATTTGCTTGTATTGCAATATTGACTCGTCTTCTTCTCGACATTATATATATTGTTTTCTATACCATTTACCACCAAGTTGACACTGCCTCTATTTTTAGAGTTGCTGTAGGCAGACTCATTCGAATGTGCATCCACCTACTGGCATAGGATATCCTACCTGACCGTGTAGCGATCCACTTCCTCCATGTCCGAAGGACCAATCCAATGCACTATTTTCCTCATCCCACATAGTTATCAACTGTCTTGCAGATTTTATTTTTTCCATCACCCAAATCATAGAGCAGGCGTCAATCATCAACTCGGGATCAGGAAAATTCGTGATTCAATTACCACCCATGTCCAGAATGCCTTCCATCACATAACTGTTTCTCTCTACTTTAGTGTCATTCACGTATTTTCTGCTGACCTTGAATCGTATTCTGGATTGTACTGGAGACAGAATAGTCTGTTATCGTTCATATCGATGCCACACTCCATTATTCCTCCCGATTGCTTGTTGATATAGAGATTGTTCACATGTTCTTTGAGATATGTTTGAGATTTGGTGAGATCAGAATCCACGTAGCCTTTGTTGACTGTGGTCGATTCGGTGTCCTCATCATCGATTTGTGCCAGATTGACGATCTTATTCAATTCAGCATTCAGATCGGTTGTCATTTCATTTTTTCTCATTCAAAGTATTGACGATTCTTCGTTCTGCGACGTCCACATATTGTTTGGTGGCAGCATCACTCGAATCCATAGGATCTGCCACATTCACCAATCATTTAAATTTTTAGTCTAGATCATCAGTCATGTTTTTATCCAGGCAGTTATCTCTCACATGATCTACACACTTTTCAGTGGCGGCATCGCTGAGATTTATTGTTTCTGGAACATTATAAAGCTCTTGATCATATTTAACAGTTCCTTTCGAGATTTGTATCTTCTAACGAAATGTTCATTCTAATATGTAACAGACACTCCTCCATCATCTTCAATCTTTCTCTTTTTTTCACAATTTCATCATCATCAGTTCTTCCAAATTTATCGACTGTCTTTTTTTTAATTTTTTATCTAATTTATTTTTTTATCATTTTATTTTATTTCATTTTTTTTTCTTATTTCCTATTATTTATATGGTAAAAAAAGTTTCCCCTCTCTTAATGTAAATCGTTGAGGATGTCTTGAAATTGATGTTTCGAAGACCATCTCTTGAGAATGTAGAGACACAAGTGTCCACAAAGCACTTGATCACGGGGTTGCACACGTTCAGTATTGTAATGAATCGACGATTTTAAATCATCCATCAACTCTTTGGGTGGTGAGATTCCGTAACTGTCGAAATAATAATTTCTTCTCACGTTCTTGAACCGCGCCACGCAATATGTGCCCATAACCGAAAACCGTCCAGGTTAAAAATTCTGCATTCGTCACCATCTCATGGTTTTCTGGGTAATGCATCTCTGGAAAAAAGACCGTGGAAATGTTTTATTTTTAATGCTTGGATGCATCCAACAGATCGATGTTAGACAGAGGTTTGTTGGGTAAGATGACATCTCCTAACAATATGTTTGCATTTTTGATTTTGCAATTTATTTTATAGTTTAATTTATTTTGAATTTATTTACTTTTCTTGCCTATTAATTGTCTCATTTATATTTTCTATGCCTTATTCTCTAGATTTTCTATGTCTTGATCAATCTGCCTTGTCGTGTAATCATCCGATGCTTTTTGATTTTGAGGAATGATCGACTTTGTGCAATAATGACCATGAGCTAATGAGTTTGTTCCATCCGAGTGCATGATTCTCTTATCATCAGCTGATAACGCAATTTCATCGATTATTTCCATGTAGAGAACATGCTTGTCGTTTTGAATCATGTTCATCATCTTGCAGACATCTCGATTTTCGAACACACATTTTTTATACTCTTTGAATGTGATGTCCTTATTCGCAACGTTTCTTTTGACATCTTTATATTTCTTAATTGCCTCCCCGTCTAAGTGGTAAGCATACAGTTTCACCTTTAAACCCACAAATTCCATGATCTGTCTTCCTCCTGCCTCCCTTGAATTTTCACCCCACCTTTTCATTCACACCTAAAGGAATGTTAGATTTGTGATCACTGGGGTAAGTGCTCATGTCGAACCACACATCGACATCTGGAGATATATATTGGTAAAAATCCTCAGTCTCTATCTCATAAGCCAGACTTTCCGTGTCAGCAAAAAACTGTTTGGCTTTCGAATCGTATTTCTTCTTGATGTATTCATAATGAAATCGATACATCAACTGTTTGCTGATGTCTAAAATGCACATTCCCAAATAAATTCGTTTGTCGAAAGCCAGACGTATCTGTTTCATGTGAACAGCAACTAGATTTTCATTAAAGATGGTTCGATGTTTATAGTTTGGTTTCGAAACGTATTTTCTAGTCTGACTATCCGTCATCACCAGACGAATGTTAGTCCTTTTCCTGATGTTTTCCATCGATTTTCCATATTCACAATTATTAATGAGCTTGAAAAAATCTTTCTCGAATTCGACCATGGCGTGCGTTCTCAAATTCGTGTTAAAATCTATATACTTCTTCATCCAAGGCTCTTCATCAAATCAGATGATGCGATAGATGTTGATTAATCTCATGCCATAATCTGTGTAAAGTTTCAGATTTTTGCAGTGGACTATGTATTTCGTTGTCATTTAAATTTGGAATGAGTTTATCAACTTCATTCATTTTCATTTGTTCCGGTGCTAAAGAATAATCGTTGTGTGAATTGTGTTTCGGAATATTCAAGATCCACCTCCAGAAGTCAGGGATAATGTTTCAAATTTTCCATCTCTTCACGATCCTCATCCCATTTGAAATTTCCTATTGGTACCGGATGACCCATGGCCCATAAATTATTAGAGTCCAGATATGTTATGACTCGGTTATCGTACATCGAATTCCTCTTCCATTTAGGAATCATTCGCTTCTGCATATCTGTGAGATATCGTCGACACTCCACCTCTCACTCCCTTTTTGAACATGAGCAACATGTCCACATCGGATAATAATTCCAGCAGATTTCAGTCGTATTCACCAGCACATCCCAGACCAAGCCGGGAGCCGTGTAATACCAAGCCGGATCTAGATCGTAATGTCTCCAACAGACATCTCGAAAATTTTCGAACACGTCTGGCAAGAGAAGAGAAGGACGTCGGTTTTCAGACAGAGATCATGGTAAAAATTATCTTTGGAAGGTAGCTTCGGCTCGTCAAATCTATACAAACCATCCATGTAATCATAGGAATAGACTCCTTTCCTCAATACGCTCTCTAAATGATGTTCATTTTGGAAGTGTTCGGTCGTGATCTCGAATTTCTTCTTTCCTAAATTACCAATTAATTTTTCGAGACTGGTCGACATGAATTTAAAACTATCTATGAAATGTATTTCTATCCTGACTGCTGACATTTCTCCATCTATTTTTTCTTCTTTTTATCTACGACTATCCATTTCGTGAAAGATATGTATTGTTCATAGCTCTTCACAATGCGGTTTATAATTATATCCTTCTCTTACACTACCGAGACTCTTCACAAAAAGATGAGTGTCGTAACCCAACAGATTGTGAAATATAACCGGAAAGAACTTGGCATCTCGATATTTTAAATTGCAGTTACTGTGTGCTGCACTTCGAAATTTACCTGTGCAGTGATTGTGATCTCTCACTTTCTTGTATTCAGGTACCGACGTTTCGTTGAACAATTCTTTACAGATGTGACATTCGATGGCACTCTTAACCCTTTACCTAACATGAAAAGCAGACGACACTTGCAAAAAAAATTCTTGAATAACTAATTTTTTTCATTTTTTGTCTCAAAAACATAGGTTATGACCCCTCGTTGGAACGAGCTCGACGAGCTCGTTCCAACGAGGGGTCATAACCTATGTTTTTGAGACAAAAAATGAAAATATTTTGAAAATTAATTGGCGATATTTGGGAATAGCGCTGGCCGGTTTTGGCCGTTACGTTGAGTAAAGGGTTAAAGTCTTTCATTTGCTCGTCTGTGATGATCATCTTCTCAGTAGTTTTAAATTGCTCGTATATTTTTTTGATTTGAGATTCCAAATCTTTCACGAATTTTAAAGCCACGTCGCCATCGTCCCACTGTTTCATGTAGGTGTGCAGACCCAAGGAATATTGATCGTCGAAAGAACATTTTATGTAAAAACAATAACCAGACGGCGTGTGCTTCTCAATTTTTTGGTGTAACTTTGCTGATTGTCGGGTTGACACAAACTCATTTTCACAGTGAAACATTCGAAATCGGCATACACCACAAAAGGTACTCTCAGTCTTCTGCTGTGATGTCTGAATTTGATATAAGTGTGAGGTTTATGCATGTCAAGGGCGATGCAATGATTTGAGTTGCAATATTCCTCATGACGTTCCAGTGATTCTTTGCTGTGGAAGGAATTCAAACAGTTAAAACAGAAAAATCTCTCACTATGGTGTTTGGTAGTCTGTGCTGATAATAACTGACTTATGTTTTTGATCCAACAAGAATGTTGGTTGTCGTTTTCTGAAATTAGTAATAAACTAATGTTTTTCTTGCAATTGTTTTTCTGTAAACTTATCCTCAGAGAAAATGTTTGTTTTTTTTCGAATTGTCATATCCCAAAACATTGATGATGATCTTGAGATTTTGATTTTCAAACCAATTGATGTCGTGTAGTTGAGTCGTAAAATTTATTCCCGACAAATTTAAATTATTAGAAGTTTCTACATATTTTGATACTCTCTGCAGATGCTTTTCTATGGGATACAATGCTGATGTTATTTTCCACATAGATTATATCTTCTCTTTTTTCCAATGAAATAAGGCAAATTTATATATGAAGACATTCACAATAGATTAAACTTGTCGATATGAATTTTTGGATTCAACACCTCGTCGAATCTTCAATTGCTACCTTCGTTTTGATATGGCACTAATGATTTTATCATTTTTTCTTTCATGTTGTCTAAGATGTTAGATACGGGAGAGCCTTAGGTCACGGTTTTTGTGTGCAATTGAAAATAAGCAGTTTTTTCCATGACTTCACCCATGTTCACATTGATCTTCTCCATCTGACACTTCAATACCATTTTCGTTTTAATACCATCACCTTGCATTCGACGAAAGAAATCCAACACGCTAGTTTTTATCTCGCTCCAGAACTTTTGGGGGTGAAATCTTGTTATACCTTTGACATAAAGCCTTTTGAAAAATCTCTTGACAGCCTGCTCTCATTCTATGGTAGGGGAAAACAGTTGTTCGTGCAAGACTTTAGCTAGAATTTCTGTCAAGTCACCATCACTTTGTTTTCCAAAGTTCAGTCATCTCTGCTTTTACGATATTTGATATTTGCCCTTCCTCTTTTTTATTTCCCCTGATTGAATTGAGATGTTTTGTTTTCATTTCCTCTTTCCTATTGTCTCATCTCTTTACCTCCTCTAAGCATCAATTTTATCATCTCATTTTTATTTTGCAACCTTGCACCTTTCAAACCCATCCTACGCACCTTAGATCTCAATTCTGGCACTTTTTTCTCACCAGTCTCAGCCTTTATGCCTCTAATCATTTGTGGTTGAGTACTATAACTCGATGAATTCGCATTGCCAAGATTCTTCACATAATTTTTCACTTGAGGTAAATTGCACGCTTCTAATAATAATGACATTTGTTTCTAATTTAAAAAAAAATTAAATATGAAAATTGTTTTCTAATGTTATTTTTTCTATATACACATAAAATTCTATTTTTCTTTAAATTAAATCTCTTTAACTTGAAAACAAATAGAAAACAAAATTGTTAAATCAATTCTTTTATGTTTTAATTCCTCCAGCATTTTTGACATTATGCACGTAATGTTTTGATAAAAATCATGCGTGAATCCACAGCCATCTAAGGACAGTTCACACCAGTGAAGCAAAAAAGAGTATCTCACTTACAAAAAAAAAAATCACTCATATTAAATAATACATAGCTGATAGTAAAGTGTTAAGCAAAACTGATAGAAACACCTTCGTTTGGGCAAGACAAAACTGATTTTTTCGAATCAAAAAAGTCAAGTTGCTTGAAAAACTACATCATGCGTGTAATGGAAAAAGAGTCCCTCACTTACAAATATTCAATTTCACTTGTGTTAAATATCACATGGCTGATAGTAAAGTGTTAATCAAAACTGAAAGAAACCCCTTCGTCTGGGCAAGACAAAATTGATTTTTTCGAATCAAGATGTCTACTCGCTTCCATGCATGAAGAAAAATTGATTTTCAATTTTCGTTTTTTTTTTATTTTTGTTCAAGTTAAAAAAAAAACTGATTGATCAATTCGTTTTTTTTATATTTTTCTTCAAATTAAAACATTAATTTCAGTTAAAAAAAATATTTTTAATTAAAGAGATTAAAATCAGTGAATTTTTTTTTCATATATATAGATAGGAAGTAAAAAAAAAATTTAAATTAATAAAATCATTTTTTATATTATAATATAGGAAATAGAAAAAAAAAGTAATTAAAAACATGGCAATGGAAAAAAAATCGAATTTTTCATGAAAAGATTTGCTCAATACAATGATAATAAAATGTTTTATTTGAAACCTCATCCAATCCAACTGAATTATGTCGAAGTAATAAAGTTTGAATATAAACATGAAACTTATAGCATGAAATTAACACTGAACGATAATCAAGAAGATTTATTTTCAGATTTAGAAAATTTGTATCTCAAACTCTTGAGAGAAAGAGAAAAAAATATCAAGCAGTTCAGTCTGATCTATCACATCACAGGGGCTCAGTGACTTTTATCCCTTTTGTAGTACTGAACCAGCTTTGCTACGTGTGCAGTTCGATATCCTAATGTCCATGGACAAGCATTTGGTATCTTGCCTTGTTCTGGTAGATCTTAGTGCAGCTTTTGACACCATAGATCACAATTTGCTTCTGCGTAGGCTTGAAGAGAGATGCGGAATCACCGGTAATGGCCTGCAATGGTTCATCACCTACTTAGAAAACCGTACGCAGAATGTCGTAATAAAGGGTGTTGCATCCAAAAAAGTCACGCTGCACTTTGGTGTGCTACAGCGATCGGTCCTATACAATATATGTTTTGCCATTTGGTGACATAATTCAACACGGTTTGCAATACCATTTCTATGCTGACGACATCCATTCGTGTGGATATCAGGTGTATAAAATTAATCTTAATTAATCTTAATCTTAATTAATCTTGGAGGGTGAGTTCCCATCTTTAAATTTCGACTCGGCGATGAAACATCAATTGCAAATAAAACACTATCTTCATTGGGAATAACATGGGGCAAAACCATCGTGTGCAAACTCGTCAGACCTGGCGGTGTCCAAAACGTCGCGCATTACAAATTCCAATGGGTATTTTCCACAGGAAGAGACCTTTGTCGGCATCGTCTGTTCGAGCCCACTTGTGAGACTGAGAACGAAAGGAGCGGATTGCACCAATCCTATGAGGAAATTGCACTGAGTGATGTACAGAAAAGGTCGTTTTCGCAAATACCCTTGGACGGCGATCTTGACACTTTTGCAATTTCCTATGGAAATTTACATGGAAAAAAGATCGCCTCTTTCGAGCCCACTTCAAGTTTGTTTTCTTTTTTATTTTCCCCCATTGGATTAACCTCAGACGAAATACGAGCCCAGGCGAAAATTGACTAAGTCCGATTTTAGCTGGGCTCGAAAATTTTTCAAGCTAAATTCCCATTTCTTTGAAGCTTACGTTTTGAGGTGGGCTCGAGATGAATTTTTAGTGGGCTCGAATGCCTATTTCATATCTACTTCCATCATTAATTACATACCTGTAGATTTATCGACAGCGGCCATGGCCTCGTATAGCAATGTGAGAGGTACCCAGTGCGGTGGATATTTAAATCTAGCAGTATCCAAAATCAGAACCAAGTCCCTTCCCGGATGATATCCGCCAAGGGGAGAAAAATGTCCTTCTCCAGTCTGGTGGAGTGGTTTTCTAGAATACGATGCTATGATGAAAGCACTGTCTGTTTTCGTGTTTCGGATAACAGTTTCTCGAAAATGCTCTAAACTTTGCTTTTCTGTTTCTCCTATCCTCGTATGATGGACATCCAAGTAATTACATGATGCCAGACAAACGAAAACATCAAATGTTATACCTTCTTCCTTAACTTTATCCAGGGGTTTGCAGCAGTTTAACATATTTTCGTGGTACCATCGCCATGGCCCTTTCCATACTTGACCTGGATCCACGTCCAGAGCATTTAACACAATGACCAACGACGTTAATCCACAAAAAGCTGGTTCATCTTGGGTTCTAAACTGTGACGCCAGTTTGAAGTAACAGTCCATATTACCGGTGGTTAAAGCTTCTTTAAATATAGTTTTCCCTTCCGTAGAGCAGAAAGATATACAGGAATCAGGGAGCGCCCGACGATAGAATTGTTTGTTCGACATTTTTGTTGCATATGAACTTTACTTTTCACCTTGCAGATTTAACAACGAAGACTCCCTACAAAAAGAGAATAATACGCTGTTAAGCAGTGTTAAGTGGAAATAACAAAAATGGTAGGTTGAAAAATGCATATAAGTTATTAAATTGGGTCACTTTTCTGTATTCTTGTGACAAACTGAGCATTTGATCTGTTAAATCTTGTTTGATAGAGCTCATAGAGATCTGTCAAACAAGATCATTACAGTAGATTAAATGCCTGTATATTGGTCGCGATGAGGCCAAAATGTCTATAAACAAGGGGGATGTGGTGATTGTCAGGGTAATGTTTCGACATAATATAACAAGATTTTTTTTTATTAAATTAACAAACGTTTACTCCACGGTCTGTATGAAATTATTACGAATTAACAGGTCAGATTGGGAGCGTGGTGGCTCAGTGCTTACGGAATTAGACTTCAAACCAAAAGGTCCACGGTTCGATCCCTACCAGGGGTAACTGCATATTGTCCATGGGCAAGTCACTTAATATTGATTGTCCAAGTAGGACATGGTGACGCTGTGTATAAGGGCGTAATGATTGTCGATGGTTCACATGTCTTCAACCAATCTCATCCTGCTTGTGCGGAGTTAGTACGCTGGGGAGTCTGACAGTTGCCCGCCCCTGCTCTCCGGGTACTCCGGCTTTCCCCACCCGTAAAACTGTCCCGACACAAATAGACGTATTGCGAACTAACGCGCCCATCTCCATGGCAAGGACGTCACAACATGACGGCTTATACGCAACGCACTATCATGACAATCCACAGAGACACCCCAATATGTATACACCGCGGTGTGACGTTGAATATTTTGTTCGATCAAGTCTCGATTGAGAAATATTTCTTTCGATGACTCAAAGAAAATGAATGTTATGGTATTTTTAGATTCAGTCCTGTGGAATATTTCAGTTGGTCGGAAAAGCGAACCCTAGGTTCGCTTCTCCGACCAACTGAAATATTCCACACGAGTGAATTAAAATATAGGCTATGGACTATTTAAAGGCTAGACTGGTTCCAGGCAGGCCACGAGGACTTCGACAATTTCCTTTCAGAATTCGACGGTGGCTTAAGAGGGTTGGTATAATCTAATCCGTGACAGCTAGTCAGGGTTTTATTACAACATTGCGAGAGCACGGTGGCTCAGTAGGTAAATATGCGGGCTGCAAAGGCGAGAGGTCCTCGGTTCGAATCCCACCTGCGGCAACCGCGTTGTGTCCTTCAGTACCGAATTGGGAACCACAGACCTCCATTTGTATGGTCAGCTCTGTGTGTGTGTGTGTGTGTGTGTGTGTGTGTGTGTGTGTGTTGCAAGTCAAATATCAAATCTAAATCTAATCATTTGAGACTACATTACTAGCAAGAGAAAATTGATATCTTACGCTTATTATGGAGGGACTGCCTTCTCCTCTTGCAGTACACGGAGAGTGTATTATTCCATCCAAGCAATAATTGTAAATTTGTTGCAAAGCATAATAAGCACAAGCAATGTTCCAGCCATTGGACCTCCGGGTTCAACCCGAGGTCCATTGGCTGAAACATGGCTTGTGTGTTTTGTCCATATGTACAGAATTTGAAAGTGATACTCTGGGTTATAAGTCCACCCCACGGGTGATTTAGTTACAACCCACTCTCCACATACTGTACCCCCCTCCCCGGGAGCGCGGTGGCTCAGTAGGCAGAGGTGCAGGTCGCAAGCCGAGAGGTCCTCGGTTCAAATCCCACCTGCAGCAACCGCGTTGTGTCCTTGTGCAAGACATTTAATTCCAATTGCCCACGTTGGGGCACTGTGGCGTTGTGTACTAAGGCGTACTGCACGTCGATGGTGCACTTGTCTTGAACCAATGCTAACCCTTCTTGTGTGGAGTTTTGTCTTGAACCAATGCTAACCCTTCTTGTGTGGAGTTAATACGTTGGGGAGTCTGACAGTTGGTCGCCGTTGCTCGGTGGTTCTCTCCGGGTGCTCCGGCTTCCTCCACCCTCAAAACTGTCCGACACGAGGCGATCCTGGCTGTCGAAAGTGTCGTTAAACCCAATAATAAAATAAATAAATAAATAAATAAATAAATAAATAAATAAATAAATAAATAAATAAATAAATCACTGCATTGCCGATTGCCATTGTTAAATGTTTTAATTACAGTAATTGTGGAATCCTTGTCTAAATAGCACACTTGGGGCGTAGGAATACATACTTTAAAACCACGTGGCGGGGGCTCGGTGGTATAGTGGTTAGAGCATTGAACCTCAAACCGAAAGGTCCACGGTCCGATCCTGACCAGCGGTCCCAGCGTTGTATACTTGGGAGAGGCAGTTCATCCCGATTTCCATCTGGGGGCACGGTGGCGCTATGTACTAAGGCGTACAGCAAGTCGAATGTGCACTTACCTTCAAACAAATTGAAACAATGCTAACCTACTTGTGAGGAGTTAGTTCGTTGAGGAGTCTGACAATTGCTCGCCGCTGTCCGGTGGTTCTCTCCGGCCTCCCCACCCTAAAAGCTGTCACTAACGAGATGACCCTGGCGGTCAAAACCCAAATAAATAAATAAATAAATAAATAAATAAATAAATAAATAAATAAATAAATAAATATGCCATTGTCTGGAAAACACGACCCACGCCACTAATACCTGAGAAAAGTTGCAAGCCTGACGCTTATGAACTCTGCCGTATGCTCAAAAAGAAGACATTTGCGATGGAAGGGAAGTAACTCAAACACAGCACTTTAAGCGTTCAAGATCAAGGAGGTCTGCTGGCGTTGTACGATCGGGAACTGGAATAATATTGTTTAGTGATGTCAAACATGTACGTGTCATTTATAATGGAGAGAAAAAACAAATCATTGAATACATAGTCCGTTTGTCTGATCGACTCTTTCGTCTTCGTTTCTGACAATCAGTGGTGTAGACTTTGGTGAGGAAGAGTATAACTCCCTACACATTTGTGTTGGGAGACTGCATAATCACCCCATCCTCACAATTCATATCTGCCGAGACTTGAAGATGGTCCGAGAACTTCATAGCCAGTCATGCTCTGAATGCAAGTAATTATATGTAGGGTATAATCCTAAGTATCTATTTTACCAAAAGAAAGGAGCCCTTTTCCTTCTAGAATCTTTCTATTGTTGAAATGGTACATGTACAGAATGAGGATAGAGAAGTTTTCATCTTGCGAGTAGGATCAATTATTCAACCCCCGAGACAGACGAGCGCGTTAAATAATTAATGCTACAAGTACCTCAACTTTTGAGCTTTGTTTGCTGTTGATATTTAAAATCGGATATTTATTGCTGCTGGAGAATAGCACACAGATATCAAAATCATAAAATTAGCTATTCTCGGCTGAAATTCTAGCTAATGCTACAAGCTGCGACAAGTGGAATAAAATAAAATAAAACTTGCCATACACAGAACGACACACGCGTGTGAATGGATTAATCGATATAATAATAATAATAACACTTTGACCGGCCGCTGATTTGTCGCGGTTCTCGGGTGAGAAGGGCTTGATGGTTAACCCTGCACTCCCAACTGCCTCCCTATTCCCACGCTTCTTCCCTCCTCCCAACACTCGGAGACGAACTGCGTGATGACATCCCTTGCCCCATTTTTCCCAATCTCTCCGATTAGCATATTAACCCTCTCCTTTGGGTCTCTCACTAACCACATGTCCTTCATTCTAGTAGTGGAAGTAGGAAGTAGTGATACAAGTCAATATTAATGGATGGTTGTTTAGTCAATAGTACTGGTACAAGGCCGCAATGGAACAAGACTGTTGTAGAAGCTAATGATAAGACAGATAGACCATAGACCTGTAGTGGTCTTGGAACTTTGGCGACAAGATGGAAACGGAATCCTGGTTTCTACAACAGGTATCCTCCAACAATACCAGGCCATAGGTCTACGCAATTTAGTATCCTCAAAAGGTATCCGTAACTGATACGTAGCCATGTCATAGGTATCCTCAAATACTGAAATGAGTCGTCGAGTCGTTCGAGGAGTCACTCGATCGAGCAATTGCCCTAAGGCTCATTTGCTCGATGGGATTAGAGTCATTCGAGCAATGCGTTTTCAGTAACTGCTCGATAGCATATAAGGGATATTTGGGATAGGTATGTCTTGTGGTACAGGTAATAGTATCCTCAGATAAGTATCCTCGATAGGTATACTCAAATAATACAATACCGGGCCATAGGTATCCTCAAATACTGAAATGGGGGTAAGAGTCGTAGTAAATTATACCTCATTGAGGGATTTTTAATGGTACTCATAACTTCAAAATTCAATGAGGCTATGAGGCATAATAAATGAGGACTCATTGAGGGCTTTTACATAGCCCTCATGGCCTCATACGACAAATATGGGATTCTCCAGAAGGTATCCTCGATAGGTATCCTCGAATAATACAATACCAGGCCATAGATATCCTCAAATACTGAAATGAGGCTAAGAGTCGTAGTAATATACCTCATTGAGGGATTTTTAATGGTCCTCATAACCTCAAAATTCAATGAGGCTATGAGGCATAATATATGAGGACTCATTGAGGGCTTTTACATAGCCCTCATGGCCTCATACGACAAAAAGGGATTCCATAGCCACGGGTGTTTCACAATAAGGGATTCCATGGGATATGGCCATTGGATATAGAGGTGATGAGAATCGGATAGGACTTCATTGTAATAAGGGGAGATAACTCTGTACACAGATTATGGGAAATCAAGCAACCTAATTGGTTAGTTATAATTTATATAAATGATCTGGATACAGGGAACTACAAGAGTACTCGGAATAGGGTCATAACTAACAAGAATAGACCAGAATAGCTAAATATAGTAACAATAGGGTAAGCTGTTCCAGTGGATAGGCTATTCTACACTACAGGAGTATACTCCAGGGCAAAGGAACATGGCCAGATAGATGAAAACTATTGTATATATAGATAGAAGCAGAGAATTCTGAGAGAATTCGAAATAGTAAAAGTTGTCGGGTTTATTTGGGTAATTCTACAAATCGGGAATTTACTCCTCTACAAAGGAACACACCCTCCGAACATACCCCTTTCCTGTTGTAAGACTTTAGGTCACATAGCAACCACGTGCTACCATAGAAACCAAGATGGCGGCCTCCAGTATACACAATGAACGACGGAAACACGTGTCACCCTAACAACACGCGCTGCGCATGCGCACTAGGACCACGAATCACTATGGAGATAACGTCACAAGATGGCCGCTGACGCGGGCTACCATGACAACCAAACATGACGTAACAGGGTCACGTGACATGACGTCACTTCCGGGGTCCTGCCCGGGGTCCTGCTGAATTGGCCCGATCCATCCCTCTCCTACTACTGGCATTCTAGAAGAAAGTGTTCCAGGGTCTCCACCACACCCAAATTACACATCTGGCACTCCTTTTCACTGTTTTTCCCAATTTTCCCCAACAGCTCCAGGGAACGCAACCTCAGCTTGAACACCAGTGACCCCCAAATGTGCCATCAAGGTACCCTTCAAAACCAGACTTCTCTTTATCACGCAGGCCTCCCAAAGACCTCTTTGATTTGACCCCCCTTTCGCCAATTAAGGTAACCATCCCCATGACCCCTTTTCTGACGATTTTGCACCCTGGTTTGCCCCAACGTCTAGGGCAGAGATCTTCAATGAGTAGTTCTCTATTAGCTCCCTCAATTGGCCCATTCATCCTGTCTTGATATTTCAGTTGAAAATTGTCTGGAACATTACTTTACACCATCGGCTGTCGGGGAGATTTACCAAATAATTAAGATAACCGAGTTTCAATAAGTCTGTCCTGTCCTTGATCCCCATCCCCCCAAGCTCACCCCTGATTGCTTCTAGTGCTGCGGCATTACTCGACCCCGTTATCCATCGGCCTGCATCGTTCTGCAGGGTTTCCAAGCTCTTTACAGCCGTCTGGTTTAGGGGTACCACTTCCGTACCATATGTTACATTTGGCAGACCCACCATTTCCAAATGGCTTTCCCCACGAAAATCTTATTGAAACTGTTTCTCCCTATAAGTTTCATTTGGTTAAGGATTCGCCTTCCCATCAGAATCAATTTATTTGTGTGATTTCGGTAGATGCCTCATCCTGTGATGTTTATTTTTACCCCCAGATACTCGTAGTCACCTGTCTCTCATACACTAAGAAGTTTGCTGCTACCTACCGGAATACAGGACTCCCCAACTCTCCACCTTCGAGTGGGTCCACTATACGCCCGAGGGTATAACTTTGCTCTTGCTTTCATTAAGTTCGAGTCTCCATTTGCTCCCTTATTTCCCAACAATTCCCAGCATTTTCGCTAGCCCATCTTCGCTTTCTGACACTAGCACCATATCGTCTGCAAAAACTAGCCCTGGGATCTTCAAATCCCCAACTGCTACCCCCTCGCCGCTGTGCAGGAGTTCATCTCCTAAACCTTTGATGTACAACGCAAAAAGAATTGGCGAAAGGATACATCCCTGTTTTAGGGCTATCTCCATGGGCACACGTTTTGTTGTTATGTTACCCAGGCTAAGTTCACTCTGTACATCTTTATATAAAGCTTTCAGAATTCCAACAAACTCGCCTCCAAAGCCCAGAGCCTCAAGCTTTCGTCACATACCACCCCCCCCCCCCCCACACACATACTCTATCGTATGCCTTTTCAACATCCAAAAAGGCCATAAACATCTTTTTCTTTTTTTCTTTCGCGGATTCTATCATTTGGGATAGCGTGAAAAGATGGTCAGTCACTCTCCTTCCCTTCCTGAAGCCATTCTGGATCTTTCCCAAAACAACTCTTCTCCTCAATCACCTCCTCTAATCTCCCATACGGAACTTTACAGAACACTTTTCCAATGTTGCTACTGACAGAGATCCTTCGATAATTATCCAAAACGTCTTTTTCCCCCTTTTTTGTGAATAAATGTCACTTTGCTTTCTCTTCACTCTTTTGGGACCTCTTGTTTTTCTATGGTTAAATTGAATTGGGCAGTTAGGCTTTCTCAGAGTTCCTCTCCCCCTTTTTTGATAAACTCGTTAGGAATTTCGTCCACCCCTCCCACTTTTCCATTCCTTAATTTTGAGATCACCTTTCGCACCTCCTCCGTTTTAATTTCGCTGCACACGAAGTTCGATAGATTTTCCTCGACCTGGTTCGTACACTCTGGTGGGTTCCCCATGCCCCATCGCTTATTGTTTACCTTTTTCCAGTGCTTGACTAGTTCTAATGCGATTTGATCTTGATCATCTGTAACTCTGTCATCTACTTTAATGCTCTGTTGGTTATTCCCTTTGTTACGCTTATTCACCCATTTCCAAAATACGTTCGAACTCGACTCCCCTGTCATTCTTATTGTCCTAATAAGACTGCTAATTCGCACTCTCCGATTATCGTCTTTAATCTTATTTACTTTATTTCGTGCTTGTTGATATTCTTCCTTTGCTACTATGGCCTCGTTTTTTTCCGCCCCCTTGAGTTTTCTACTTCTCCTGTATGCAGCACATTTAGCTTTTCTACCCTTTATGGCCCTTTTCATTTCTTCGTCCACTCTGTACCCAAGTTCCCGTGTTGGCACTCTAATCTTTCCTACACATTCCTTCCCTGCCTCCACTAGGCTCACAAGTATGGCGTCGGCCATTTTCTGGACACTGGCCCTCTTGTGTACGGTTGCAAGCTTTAGTTTCAATTTTTCTTCGAACTTCGCCCAGTCAGCATCCTTGTTGAGTTCCCAAATCTCCTTGAAGCTTCTTTTGAAGAGAGTGCCAGCGCAGAAGGGTAGAACGAGAGTCCACAAGCCTCGAATTTTCTCCTTCCGCGATGGCACAAATGCCATTTCGATTAACCCATTCACACCGTGTGTCGTTCTGTGTTTATTACACGCCTTCACGTCTATACAAAAAATATTAGAAGGACACTTAGCAATTCATTTGACAACTATCAACAAAAATAACGCATTTTATCGTCAACCACATTTGCGAGGTAACCCGTGTTACTATTTAGTCCCCCGAGTTCCAATGTGTTCTATTTGTCTACTGGCACATAGAACACATTGGAACTCAGAGGGCGATTTTCAGCTATCGCTGGCGATTCAAATTGTAAATGCATTGCACGATTTGAAGAAAATTCCAGTGACATTTCGCTTCTATTTAAAGGTAGCCCGTCAACGATTTCCGTTCTGCACATTTGTGAGGAACAGAATTTCATTTTCCGCACGGTTTAGTGTTGCTGTAGATTGGGATTACATAGAACAGGTGTGTAGTAAATATGTTATAGTCATTCTCGCTATCCCATAACGTGTACGTGTCTATTGTCGTTGATTCAAAACAATAAACATTTACGATAAAAAGTTTAAACATTAGTAGTTCTACTAAAAGAGATGCATTTGGTAGTGCCGCCTTTGTGGAAATGTACTGAGGGCAGTGACATCAAAACTACTCTAGACCTATATACAATTGTTTCACTGTTAATTCCATGGAGACAATTTACTGCACCACTGTGGGATAAAGCGAAAATGTATCACAGACTCCCCCAGGCTCTTATTCATTAAGTAAACGTCCATCTCTTATACTTTTTCACATTATTTAAGCCCTATTCGTTGTGTGTAAACTTTCCCACGTAGGAGTTTTAGATGGATATTTTACTCTCCACGTTCTCCCGAGTTTTAATTACCCCTGGAACGAAACGATCTTGGCCGTTCGTCTTTTTATCCTACACTCTTTACCTAATGTCCATATACTCTAAAAATACATTTGATCTCGACCTCATATTTTCACATCGACATATAACACTGCCTTTATACTCCTTTTGATTACGATAACCATCCTTGTTTACTTTTTCCATGTTTGTTTATACTTTTCATTTGTAATTCATGCGCCATTTTTCTCCACTCACTCACGTTTTTTGCTGAAAAGCACTTTATCTTTTTCTTCATTAATATGTCTTTAGCTCAACATTCACTTTATTACTGACCCCGACTCTTCTTATATTTTTTTGCTACTGCCATTCTCCACATCCGATTTCAGTTTCTCTCCCAACAGAGCATCCAGTTCGAGCTGAATCCGCGTATTATTGCTTTTGTTTTTTCTGCGATCACTTTGCAGTTTACATCATCATGTGTCGCTATAAACTCCCTTCACACCTCTTTATTTCGCCTTGAAAACACCAAGCTATTAACACAATTAGTGGAACTACATGGTGCAATCATAAAACTACAGCTGTGATGAAACTCCATTCATATTTATTCAGTAAACGCGCATCTCTGATGGTATTAGAAAAGTCATTAAAGATTCTGTGAAATCAGGTCTCGATTCCGGAGGCGGACTGGCCGTGTGGTCCACCGGGGCATTTCCTGATGGACCCCCTATTGGTAGCCTCCCAGAGCTCTCAAACTTTACACAGACCAACACCTGTTGGCGCGTGAAATTTCGTGAAAATTACTAAAAGGAGAAATGGATCTGATCATTTATTTATTTATTGGTATTTCAGGTCAGATACTTATGTACAATGGCTCATCGTGACCGTGACAGTTTTACGGGTGGAGAAAGCCGGTGTACCCGGAGAGAACCATCGAGCATCGATAAGCAACTGTCAGCTCCTCAACATTCTAACTCTGTTCAAGCTCTGCTCAAGTAGGGTTACAGCGGTTGAAGACATGTGCACAATCGACGTGCTGTAGCAGTACGCCTTTGTACACGGCGTCATCGTACCCCCACATAGGCAACCGGGATAAGGTGCCTTGCCCAAGGACACAACGCGGGTCATCCCGGACAGGGATCCAACTCAAGATCTCGAGCATAGAAGTCCAACGGTTTACCACTGAGCCACCGCGCCCCCAATGCATATGCTGATTACATAGCCTGTCGGTTTATCGAAATGCCTCATTGGCAGTCCACATAGAGGCCGTTTAGATATAAATCAGTCTAGTCTCCCACTGATCGATTAGATGCAAGGAAACAGCGTTCTTTCAGTTCGAAAAATCAAAATTTACTCCCATGGGGCCGAACTATGGTCGGCCTGGTGAGTCCGCCCCCCCCCCCCCCCCCTTTGGTGAAACCATTTTTGCCAAATTATCGACAAAGGTGATTCAAAAATGCCATTGGAAATACCCTCTATGTGGACTGCCAGTCATCGCTCAGATGCAATGAAGCAGCGTTTTTCGGTTCAAAAAATCAAATTTTGCCCGGATCCAGGGTCTCCTTTGTATGTTTCCCGGCAACGTTTCATTTTTGGCCTAGTCCGCCCCTGCGTGATTGAGATACATTTGTTGCGTTTATTCAAAGAACAAAACATTTTTATTATTGACCTTTACATAACGTAAATACCCATATCCGGTCAGTGTAATTCGTGAAAACCTCAATTCAAATGTTATTATTTTGTCATTTTTGCTTTCAAAACTTATGAACCCTCATTGGAACGAGCTTGTTCAAACGGGGAGTCATAAGCTATGTTTCGGAGGCAAAAATGAAACTTTGCAGTTATTCCAGATATTATTTGGTGGGAAATCTCTCTAGTCCTGTTTCGTGAGTGGTTACAGCGACTGAATCATGGAAGCGACGGCTAAGACCCAGCAAACAGCTTGCCGTAAAATAAATGTCCTCGGCCGGCTCGGCGGCTTATCTACCCAGCGTGGCAAGAACACGTCTTCGCTTATCATTCATGGTATACTCCATATGTCCGGGCTTTACCGATTCATAGATCTCATTCATAGAATGAAGAGACAGCATTGATCGCAATATGTGGATGTGGCAGAAATTTGGAGAGATAATTTTTCGGATTGCACTTGAACGCTCGAGTCAGAATACGATTAAGATACCTCGAGTTGTTTCCCCTACACCAATCATTCGCCATTCTGTGCTGTTATTTGGTTCAACATAATATTCAAAACAATTTATAGCGAGGTGGAAGACGAGTTGCACGTCCATCTTCAGATGTTTGTTATGAAACCATGGGTTGATAATGCATCATCGGTTTACATCTATCCTTAATGAGGATAATATTAACTTAACTCACCAGAATATAAGGAAGTTCAAACTGTGTCGTCTCAAAACCACACGTGTATCACTGAAAGCAAACAATGATGCGAGCAAATAAAAAGCTTGACCTGGAATACGAGTAGTAGTGATGACTGCGGAAACGGGAAACATGCAGAGAATATATTCTTTTGTCAATAAACTTTACTGATGATATATATGTGTATCAATTGTGTTTGATCACCACAATATCATGTAAACTGACAAACAAGTTTTCACCTGCAGGTCACAACATCGTAATAATTTGTCGATTGGTGTTTCGTGCATTGGCGTTGTTGTTTTAACACTGTAATTGCTATAGTGCTGTGAAAGTTGTTGGCATAGTCCGGCCGCCAAATGCCAACTTTCTGCCGAACTTCAAAGTTGCGTCCAGAGTTGTTTTCTCTGTGGTCTCTGATAGAGGTACATCTCCTGATTCAGCAAAAACTATACTGGACGTCTGACAGCATTGGGCAATTTGAGATATTCGTCGCAGAAAAGGAGTAAAACTTCTCCCTCGATTGCAGGTTGCGGAACGCGAAACTTGATATATGCCAAATAGGTATGAACGTGTGTGGACAACTGATACATTACCTGACCCCACACGACAAGTTTTGGGTTTGGTAAAGTACAATTATTGAGCTTGCGGAGGCATCGTCTTCACCTTGTGAAGCTGGAGAAATGGAACGGTACGAATGTCGGACAATTTGTATCAATGATTATGCACACTTAATAGATCACGACCTAGTCGCAATCCCGTCTGATTTTGATAATTCAGACCGGGGTTCGACTGGCTCGCGATTTGGTTAAAGTTCTCTGTCTGCTTTTCTGTCCACATTTGTGTTTGTTTGTTTGCTTGTTGGGGCCACAACCCTGAAAAATCTGACCTTCGAAAAGGGACGCGAAAACATTGCATATCATTAGCAAGTGTCGATTGTGTTTTCTAGAATCGGCCCTTATTTTGCAATGTTTTATCTCTGCAATTCCGATCACCAGAGTAAATGAATCGCGAGCAGATAGCAATCCTATCTCGATTCAATCGGAAATGAGGCCACAGTGCTGAAGAATTATACGATCGGGACTTCTAAACTGAGTTTGTTGTTGTAGTTCTTTCTTCTTTTCAGTTGAACATAACGTTGTAACCAACTGTACGAATGCAGAAAATTAAATGTACACCCAAATGGTTAAGTTAGAACCCCGCGAATATCAAATTCGAACTGAGTCGTATCGAATCGAATCAGACAGAGGATTTCGAATCGAATCGAATCTCACCGTTTTAGACGTTATTGATATTGCACCTTCTTACAATAGTGGGTTGTAGTAAATATTGTCAGTCTCCACTCCGCCTATTTAGGCGAATCAGTCAAAAATGTGGAATACTACAGGAAGTGGAATCAAAGTAGTTCCGGAAACAGAACCTCCTCGAACTCTCCTTCTACACTCAGAAAAATCCAGGTTCTCCGTAGGTATTTTGGAATACTCGGCCTCCTGGAATACCAATAATATTGATTTTTAATAGCTTCCCCTTCTAATTTGCACACAGAGTACCAAAGTGCCAATTTATCAGAAAAATCCAGGTTCTCCATAGGTAGTCTGGAATACCGGGACTCCCGGATTACTTATAACATTGCTTTTTAATAGCTTCCCCTTCTAATTTGCACACTCAGTTTATCATTATGTGCGAGAGTTGTAGTCTCTGATTCAAGCGCCATCTGAGAATGTCGTCTGTCACAGTGGAAGCGTGGTCAAAAGATATGGTTGCCGACTGGCAGTTCATTTGTGTTGTGTTGTTTCTCCTTTCCACATATTGAAATCTGATCAGTACAATGACTGATCGAGTAAGGTCTGTGGCACTCAGACATACGCATTCATGTACACTGGAATTCATGTATACTCAAGATGTGAAGATGGGTCAGCTCAGTTGCATAGCATTCAATTGTGTGAGCACCACTTTGCCTTAGTTTTCAGATGTGCAGAAATTTCTGTTTTTTTTCCAAAAACACATTGGTTTGATATTCTGGAGTTCTCAGTTTTAGCATTGATACTTAAGGGGGCCTTTATATTTGGCATTCTAGAATTCCCAAGAACACAGGCAATATATTTGGTATTTGATAACCTGTATGTTTGGTATTCTGGAGTACCCAAAATGTGTTGGTATCTTATAGCACCAACCTTGGTACTATGGAGAACCAATACATTTGGTAATATGGAATATCAAATGTAGTTTGGTATTCTATAGTACCTTTATTTTGGAACTCCTATGGTGACAAGTGGAGTACCTAATTTGATAGTTTAGAAAACCTACCTAGATGTTTAGAGTGTATCATCAGGTATCCTGTACAGGAGACCTGGCGATAGACGGAGAGTTCAAGGGGAGACACTTGCTTGGATTTTAAGAATATCTCGACAAATCGAAACTTTCCGAATCAACAAGATTCGAATTCAATCGAATCATCGGGGCGATTTCGAATAAAATCGATTTTCGGAGTTTTACAAAGCTCCAGAGAACATGAAAAAGTGATGTCATTGAGTTTATTATTTCACACACTTCCTCTGTCACTTGAAGCAGGCAAGACAAGATGCTGGGACGCAATAATGCCAGGGATGTGTGTATGTGTATATACATAACCACTAAGGTCATCTTTTTTATGTCAAGGTAAAAAGTTAAAAAAAGTGTCATTATTGTATTTTCTTACACAGCACATCCCACTTGAATGCCAAAATCACTACAACGTATACAATACATGATATGAATATTTGTATGTCCAACCGAAATTTTAGTCGCTCTCGAAAGAGATGAAAGTGAAGTGAAATTACATTCTAAAATCAGTTGGGTTACAAATTAACTCAAATGAGCTGGGTCGAGTGAATATGAACCCAACTGGGTTGATATTCAATCAACCCAGTTGATTTGGGTTGATTTTCACCCAACTGATTTTAGAGTGTCCTTACCTTGTTTACGCAACTTCGGGGTGGGATGCGAAGCTTGGTACAAACTTTGCCAAACTTACGCTGATGTGTATGCACAGCAGACGACTCACCTTGATCTTGACGACCAAAATCATGGAGCAAAAACAAAGGTGTTGTTTTGTTTTTCGTTTTCATACTTTGATGAAAAACGGATATAAATTATCAAAGATAGAATAACAGATATGTTTTGGCAGAAGAGGCAAAATGACTTGAATGCCTCCAGCCGATTGCAGTCATACCGTTCCTTTAAATGGGATTTTAGAATGGAAAAATATCTTGGCGTTGTTACGGACTTTAAATACAGAGTGGCACTCTCTAGATTTCGGACATCTTCTCATTCACTTTTTTATTGAGAGTGGGCGTTACAATAATACACCACGTGATCAAAGAATCTGTAAAGCATGTAACCTGATGGAAACAGAAAACGAATATAACTTTTTACTTGTATGTCCCCACCATCATTATTTAAGACAAAAGTTTCTCAAACCCTATTATTGTTATCACCCATCCCTTGTAAAATTCGAGTCATTGATGTCATCACAGTCGCAATCTATAATTCAGAAGTTAGCTAAATTTATATATTTCGCAGAGAAACAGCGACTAGTTTAATGGAGGGGACACCGGTGTGTTCTTCTCGCCACCCCCCGGCCCCACCGTACTCTGGGTGCTATTGGCACACAGGGCGTGGCGGGGCTGGGGTGTCGGGAATGATGGGCTGGTGTCTCATCCTTATAGAGAAAGGCTCACAGTCCCACCACAACCCCCCCCCCCCCCCCAAAAGAGAAAAATACACAAACAAAAATAGTCCATAAGATAGATTATCCCTTGCTGAAATAGTCTAAATCCACTGTGACAGTGTACTGTAAATTGCATGTACGACTACAAACATTGTATAATGTTTAAAGTTAAATAAATATATTGATTGATTGATATACTGGACTGATCGAAGTCTGCTCGGATAGCAGATCTCTTTACCCAATGGCCACGGAATGTATAGAAACATGGTAAAAATGTTGCCCAGTATGTATCTACGTGACGAACATTCAAAAGTATTATTAGTGGGAACAGTGCTTGCCGCGTACGTGCAAATATTCATGAACATCCCAAAAGTTAACCTTGTATTATGTCCTTATCAAAATCATGTTAGGTTTATTTATTTATTTATTGGTGTTTTAAGGTCACATATTTCTGCACAATGGCTAATCATGAAATCGATAGTTTCACGGGTGGAGAAAGCCGGAGTAACCCGGAGAGAACCACCGAACAAACGGCGAGCAACTGTCAGCTCCTCAACATACTAACTCCACAAAAGCAGGGTTAGCATTGGTTGAAGGACAGGTGCACCATCGACGTGCAGTTCGCCGTAGTACACAAGTCAACGTGCCCCCACGTGGGCAATTGGGTTGAAGTGTTTTGTCCAAGGACACAACGCAGTTGCCGCAGCTGGGATTCGGACAGAGGACCTCTATGAGGACCTCTCGGCTTGCAGCTTGCACCTCTACCCATTGAGCCACCGTGCTACCTGATGTTAGGTTGGAGAAATATTGTAGAAATAGTAACGCGATTGTGCGGATGTGCATGAATGCACAACATCTCCCATTGACCTGACGGCTTTGAGATTATTCAAGTTGCCAAGATTAAAGAAAAAGTAAATAAGAGGAATATGTTCCAACTATCATGTCATTATTGACACATTGTGTCACAAATATGGCTATCCTGTGATGGCGTGCCATTTCAGTTCTCCAACTAATTTGTTCCACCAGTGGAATACAAAATGAAACCAGCCATTATTAAGCTCGTAGCAATCCTGCACAAGCTGCACTCGGGATGACTGAATTATTGAACAACTAGAGGATCATCAGTGGAAGACATCCCACTCCTAGCGCATCAGTTTGTAAAACCAGACAGTCGCCGCTGATTGCTTGTTTCCATCTGATTCCATTGACTTTGTGTATTTGACGATGTTTTAACCCTTTATCCAACGTAAAGGCCAAAACCGGCCAGCGCTATTCTAAAAAAAATCGCCAATTAATTTTCTTCATTTCTTCATTTTTTTTGTCTCAAAAACATAGGTTATGACCTCTCGTTGAGAGACAAAAAATAAAAAAATGAAAAAAAATTAGTTATTCAAGATTTGTTTTGCAAATGTCGTCGGCATTTTCATGTTAGGTAAAGGGTTAAGCTCTACCCAAACTTCAGTAGGTGTTTTTTTTTACCTTTTACCCCACGATATCAAAGTTTCGCTACAATGATGGGT
>JAUFNR010000078.1:0-155969 GCA_031216915.1 Pictodentalium vernedei
ACGTTCTTCAAGAAGCAAAGGGAAAAACCAGTCCCCAGTATCGATCTCCAGTTATACGATCACAAATTAAAAGCAAACAAAGAGGCCAAATTTTTGGGATTTATCCTAGATAGCAATCTCAGTCTAAACAGTCACGTAAACTCCATTTCGGATAGAGCTACTAAACGTATCAATTTTCTGAAGATGATCAGAGGTAGAAATTGGGGAGCAAAGATGTGCATCTCAAGCTCTACAAAACATTTATACGTCCGGTACTAGAACACGGTGCCATAATAACAAGTGACCTGAGCAAAACCAACATTCAGCAGCTACAGAGGGTTCAAAATTATGCCTCGCATGTGGCACTGTGCAAGCCGAAATGGACACCGATAAAGGAATTTCACGAGCTAGCAAAAATAGAAACTATTGATTCGCGATTAAAGACCTACAAAACAAAACCCTCAACAGACTCCAAGATAGTGAATTAATGGTTGAGCTGAACGAACACCGATCCCTTAACAGAAAAACAAAATAAGTTTCCAGAAAATAAAAAAAAAATAAAAAAAATTATACAATATAAGTAAATTGCGTGGAGTCAGTGAGGATTGCCTCGCTACTCATTGATAACTTTAGGATAGAGTCAGTGAGGATTGCCTCGCAACTCTACTAAAGCGCGATTGAAATGCGTTTAATACGATCTAAAAAACAAAACCCTCCACATACTCCAGGATAGCGAATCAACGGTGAAGCTGAACGAACACCGAACCCTTAACAGAAAAACAAAATAAGCCGCAGTAAATTAAAATTACTCAATAGAATTAAACTGCGTGGAGTCAGTGAGGATTGCCTCGCTACTCATTGAGAACTTTAGGATTGAGTCTGTGAGAATTGCCACGCAACTCTGCGTGTGGGGAGTGGGCTCCGAAGAAACACACCTCTTACCCCATACATAGCAACAATCACACAACAGTCACAATATACAATAGCGGATATCTATCTTTCTCGCTGCCTATAACTTTTCTAATTGAACATTCTCAAATTTTCTTGCAACACTCTTATCAAGAAGACGCATGGAAATGGTAAACAAAGCGTAGGAGGAATTGGTGCAACCTACCTTTCTGCAACATACACAAGAAACCACCAAACACCAGGCAAGGATTGAAACAAGCTTGTCTGGTTGGGGACGAGTGTACATTTTATATAAATAAACATTTGAATAAAGATTTAACAGCCCTTTTAAGGGCTTGACGGTGTGTGTCTGTGAGAGGGTGTTTTTGTTTCTTGGGGGGGGGGGGGGGTGAGGGAGGTCATTTGGAATTCCCGAAGGATAACCAGATACCTCATAATCACATACGGCATCCTATCTCCCAGAAGGGGATATTCATTCCAACTGATAACATTCGTGAGGTATCATAACCTTTGGCGTTATTTTTTATGATGAAGAATGAAAGGTTTTAGCGCGTCGAAGGCGCGCGGGGACGATGTGGCATTTATCAATCCCTTGCGACCCGGTTAACCTTATTTTATTTCACTTGCATCACGCGGGCCTAGCTTCCTGTTGCCTAAAATGAGGTCTGAGGTGGTGTGCACGCGGTTAGAATTTCCGGCAGATTGCGTTGGAGTGATAGATTGTCAACAATCAATCCCTCAACGCCATTAAGACTATTAGAGAGTGGGCTTTATTCAGTTCCAGCTTGGCGATGGTAGAGGATTGATTTCCACCATGGTGGCGAGTCAGAATATAATTTTGTGCGATGGCAAATTTAAGGGAAGAAGAGAAAAGAAAACCAAACAGCAACGCCGGTTTGGTAGCGGCCCCGGTATATATAAAAAGGAGTGGAGAAAGCTCCAACAGTTTAGTTTTGAAAAACCGGGAGTCATCCATCAATCCCTCTGCGAGATAGGATGCCGTATGTGATGATGAGGTATCTGGTTATCCTTCGGGACTTCCAAATGACCTCCCCACCCCCAAAAACCCTAAATAACAAAAAAGTCCTTAAAAGGGCTGTTTGCTGGCTAGATTGTTTCAATCCTTGCCTTGGTCTTATTTAGGTTTTTTGCACATCTTTGCGTGAGGATTGTTTCAAACCCTGATAGTTTGTCATTCAGTTTTGGTCGTGTGTCTGATGAGATAGAGGAGGTAGAAAAGATAGAGAGCTGGAAATTAGAGCAATTCGGTTTTTAATTTACGACTGTTCCGTCCGTGACGACCAGTGACATGTGAATGGGGAAGCCAGCATCATTTCCCCGAAATTTATATCTTGGGGAGGGGAGACCCGGCAACAGGTGGAGATTTTCCTCGCTGTTTGTAACTCCCACTGGTAACAGAGGCAAGCTTTTGTGCGTATCATGTCACCCGCAGCTAGTTCTGAATTTTTGTCACCGAGTGCCTGGCTCACCCCATCGCAATGAAGTAATCGTTAACCCTTTCAATGGATACGCCACAAATTATTTAGTTTTCCTATTGAGGACGCGATGCGCATTTAGTTCAATTATTAATTCGCTGTCTTGAAGTCTATTTAGAGTTTTGCTTTGAAGATCTTTTAAGCGCATTGCTATAGTGTCTATTTTGGCTATCTCGTGAAGTAGTTTTATTGATGTCCACGTGGGCTTGCGCAGAGCCACGCGCAAGGCATGATTTTGGACCCGTTGTGGTTTTTCAATGTTGGTTTTATTCAGGTCACTCTTTATTATGGCCCCATACTCTAGTACTGGGCATATATATGATTTGTAAAGCTTGAGGAGAACTTCTTTATTGGCTCCCCAATTTTTACCTCTAATCATTTTCAGGAAATTGATGCGTTTAGTGGCTTTGACAATGGCTGAGTTTACGTGATTGTTTAGATTTAGACAGCTATCCAGGGTGAATCCCAGAAACTTTGCCTCATTACTAGCTTCAAGTTTGTGGTCGTAAAGCTTAAGCTCAATATTAGGGACAGCTTTTTTCCTTTGCTTTTTATAGAATGTGATTCTTTGTGTTTTCGCGGCATTTAGCTTGATGCGCTACAGAGCGCACCAGTCTTGCCGGTCACGGATGGTTTCATGCAGGCGGTTTTGTATTATGCTTCGAGACTTACTGGCCGTCCACATTCCTTTGTCGTCTGAGAATTGAGATAGTTCAACGTGGTTCTTCCATACTTTGTCAATGTCATTCACATATATTATAAATAGAAGAGGGCTAAGGACCGAACCCTGTGGAGTGCCCGCTTCGAGTTTTACCTCGACTGACAACTCGTGGTTGACCCTCACTTTGATTTTTTCGATCATATAAAAATGATGATATGATCCTTAGAATTTTGGTAGGTAGCCTCAATGCTTCCTACTCAATAACTGAACAAAGACAAATTGAAGGGGGGCGGGAATAAAAAACACACTTTTGGCGAGCTTCCGCCGCCCCTGAATTCTTTTTTTTTATTTCAAAACATTGCTAGGTTATGATCCCTTATGAGAGGTCATAATCAATGTTTTGGAATAAACAAATTCTCATTCGGTAGAGGAAGAATTATTGTTGTTAAAGTTTTTCTTTCTTCCTGGGCTTGTCTCACTTTTTCATTTTGTAATTAAAAAAAGGGACAGGCAATTCCATTGTCACCCGAGTTTCATGTATGGTACAGTGAAACTCAGGTGACGATATAATAAGACTATAGGAATCCATTGTCATTCATTTTTAAGGCTTCAACAATCCTAGATATCCCTGTCAAAAATTGACCGATTCGCAAGTAACTGTTATTTTTATAATGGTTTCCAGGAATAAGAAATATAAAACTGATAATAAACAATGTAAATAAAAATAAAATACAACTTTACTTGAGTTGTACTAAGAATAAATGGGGGCAGTCGTTTAAGCTGCCAAATGGGCTGGGGCAGTCGTCCTAGCTGCTAACTGGACTAAGGGAGGGGCAGTCGCCCTAGCTGAGAATTGGTTTGGGGTAGCTGTCCGGCTGTGCATTTATGGACTGCGAGGCAGTTTGCTGGGGGAATTTGTCTTACATTCCGAATATTCTACTGTAGAGAAATCGCGACGCGAATGTCCCTCGAGACCGTCGATGCTACAAGTAGGCTTGTTAATCTCCCTGTCATCATCATACCCTATACTCTACCCGCTCACAGCAGGTGTGTGTGTGTGTGGGGGGGGGGGGGGGGGGTCTTCAAAAATTCCGATACACAAGGCCGGGGTGGGTGAGTGGTCCAGCAGCTCCAAAACTCACTTTTTTCCAGGTGGTCTAAATTTTTTCCTCACATACTTTTAACACATAATTATAGCTGGAATTTGTTGAGACGCTTTTGGGGATGGGTTTACTATATTTCGGGTAGTTATTATGAATTGGGAGGTCACCTATTACTCTCAGACACCAGATTAACCCATTAACCAAAGTGGATAGAAGACGAGACTTGGATTAAAATTGTTGACTCAAAAACAAAGCTTTAATATGACCCATCATTGGAACAAGCTCAATGAACTCATTCTAATGATGGGGTCATAAGATATGTTTTTGAAACTAAAAAGTGAAAAGATAATAAAATTTGAATGGCAGTTTTAGTGAATAATGCTGGCCAGTGTTTGCCGTTACATTCATTGTTACATTGGGAAATGGGTTGAACGACTTGCCCAATATCTTTGACTCTGTGAGTAAATGCAACAAAGCAAATAAAATGAACATTTATATCTGGTCATAGCATTGGAACTAACATAAAACAAGAAAACAGAAAATGGTTATTGTGTTCGGGTGAATTAGGTTTTAGAGATAAAACGCAATCACAACTAATAAATATAGTCAGTCACCACCCCGCTCCTTCCCAAATATTTTTACCTTCCTACTCCCCTGTAAAATACTCATCCTTCAGTTGTAAGTTGAAGTTCACAGAAAACTCACCGAGAAAACTCAGAAAGTACGCATGTTGTCGTGTCAGTCCGCTCGATGTTGCAGAACGTTGTGGAAATAAATAGATACATGTATGTAACAATTTTTATTATATAGTCTTGAAATAAATATCGTTTAAACTAAATGGATACATGAAATCAGGTTTTTATGCTCATGAATTTTGATGAATTCATGACTATTGAGCACCAAATATCATATTGTACCATCTACTTATCCTCTACGTTGTTTGGAAAGCTGAAACCAGATATAATTAAAGTAAAAAAAATTTTTTTTTTTTTTTTGGGGGGGGGGGGAGGAGGGGGTGTATAAGGATACTATAACTAATTTTGCTGCGTTTCTGTTTTGTTGCTGATAATTGTTTTGTGAGTAATATGTGCAGTGTTTTCGAGATAGTGAGCAAATATTTCATTTGTAGTTGGAGATGTAGAAGTATTATTAGTTGTTACACCACTCTATAAACCTTTATAATTTATGCTAATGTTATGTGAACTGGTCTTGTGCTAGATTTATTTCAGAAATTTAGTACTTTTATTAAAAAAAGGAAAGACAGAAAAAAAAAATGTTTGTTGTCATTCTACTCCTTCATTTCTTTCTCACCTTACATTTTCATCACATTTTAATCTTTCTATTTAGTTTAAACAATATTTATTCAATAATTGATAAATGCATACAACAATTGTTGAGTAACAAAAAAAATATGAACAACATAGATACAGTATTATAATGAAACAACTAAAGACAGGGAAATTCGTTACTGTTTAAAGAAGGGATTCGACAGAAAGCTTTAAGCTTATATGTAAGTCGTCTCCCGAAATCTTTCTATTTGCCATCCCTTCCATCGCCATTAGACACTTTTAATTGTGGCATTATAATCTATATTGTTTTTGCGCTTCGAGGGGCCTGTGAATCAAGATAATTGTTTTTCGTTAGGGTGAAGCTTCATTTTGATTTCAAATCGAGCCAACTCATTGTCATGGTTCATCCCGTGCCTTTTCCCCATGACACCAGAAGGGACGTCGTACCATAAAATTTCCCACGTGCTCACCAAACATTGTCTTCCACAGCTATTGTAAACTACACTACGGTTGGTGCCGTCTACCCTCTATCATCCAATAAGTAGTTTGTCAGATTGTACAGGCCAGTAATGAACTGCTGAATAAAATAGTGGGTGGGCTGTAAAATAGTAGATCGATGGTAAGTCATCTCGAAGCGCTGACCATCACGGAAGGCGTCCCGGGGGGGAGGGGGGAGGGTCTAGCCTCCGATGCCCTTGTTGACGGTCAGGACATCAGATAAGTATGAGAGGATCATAAACCACCACCCTTTGTAAGTTGGACCGGAAAAGATTTTTGAAACTACCATTAGTAAGGGAGTCCTGATTGATTTTCATATCTTTCTGTCGCATAATTCCACGCAGTAGGTAAAGGGTTAACTGTCCTCATTACAATATTTTTTTGAGAAAATATATACAAAATGGGAGCTTTGAACGAAGCAAAGCTGTAGCTTGATATGGTGAATGAATCCAATACTGATCGCGCATCTGGGAACTAAATTTCGAGGTAACTAGAAGAAAATAGCCTGCGCTGTTTTTGTCTTGTCGACTTTCTCAACTGACTTCGCTTGATTACAAATCTCACAGAAGCAAGGACTCAGATTCCAGTATCCAACGAAATAGTCTGGGCAAAAATCAAGTTAGGAAGCAGGAGTGTTGCCGTTGGTGTTGTATACTTAGCAGTGGAGGGAAGTAAGCCCGAGTGGAATGATTCAATATATACAACTCTTAGATCGAATATCACAGAGCTTGGAAGCAGAGGGTTCAGTATTGTCCTAATGGGGGACTTCAATGGGCACATCGGGGATAAGGAGGAGGGCATACAGGGAGGTGATAGGTAAATTAACACGAATGGGAGGAAGATGTTGGACCTATCAAAAGAGCTTGGTTTAAAGATCCTGAACAGGGACGCGAAATGTAAGGGTAAATGGACCTGGGAGAGGAACGATAAGAAAACAATAATTGATTATATACTCACTGACATTAGCGTATGGAGGAAGGTTATAGATGTAGAAATAGATGACGAGGGAAAAAATGACTTGGGTAGTGATCACAACCTGATAACAGTTAAGATTATGGGCAAAAAGACGAATAGAGACAGAAATACCTTCAAGGAAGTTTGGGGACTAAAACAAGGAGCCGACTGGAAGCGGTTTCGGGAAAAACTAAAACCAAATCTTGAATGTATACCTAGGGATGCAAATGTCCAGAGTATTTCAGATGGCATAGTAAATAGCCTAACAGAGGCAGGGAAGGATTCTATAGGAAGGGTGAGGGTTCCAACGAGAGAGCTTGGATACAGGGTTAACGAGGGACTGAAAAAGTCTATAAAAGAAAGGAAGGTAAAATGCGCTGCTTACAGAAGAAGTAGGAAGCTGAAAGGGGTGGATAACAATGACACGAGACTAATGAAAGGAGAATATGAACTGGCACGGAAAAAGGTGAATGAGATAAAGAATAATAATAGGAAGGAGCGCAATTGCAGTATTGCCAGAACAATAAAGAAAACGGGGGGTTCGGGGGGGGGGGGGGGGGTTCGAGCTCAAACGTATTTTGGAAATGGGTAAATAAACGGGGGGAAAAGTAGTGTGCAGAGTATCAAAGTGGATGGGGAAAGTACAGAAGATAAAGGCCGTATCGCTTCAGAGTTAGTCAAGCACTGGGAAAAGATAAACGACAGGCGATGGGGCAGTGGGTCCCCACCAAAAAGAAATACACTGGTGGAGGAGAACCTATCCAATCGTGTATGTAGCGAAATAACGGCAGAAGAAGTGCGGAACGTGGTCTCGAAATTAAAAAATGGTAAAGCGGGAGGGACTGATGAAATTCCGAACGAATTCCTCAAAAATGGAGGGGAGGCACTTATTGAAGTCCTGACAAACCTTTTCAACCTGGCTCTGCGAAAGCAAGAGGTCCCCAGAGAGTGGAGGGAAAGTAAGGTGTCGTTCATACACAAAAAGGGGGATAAGGAAGTTCTAGATAACTATAGGGGGATATCAGTTAGTAGTAACATCGGAAAAGTATTCTGTAAGGTCATATACGGTAGACTAGAGGAAGTTATTGAAGAGAAAGGTTTTTTAGGAGAAATTCAAAATGGTTTCAGGAAAGGACGAAGAGTCACTGATCACCTATTTACACTCACCCAACTGATAGAATCAACAAAGGCTGAAAAGAAAAAGATGTTTCTGGCATTTCTAGATGTGAAAAAAGCGTACGACCGAGTGTGGAGGGAAGGTATGTGGCGAAAGCTCGAGGGCATCGGACTGGGAGGTGACTTTGTGGGAATCAAGAAA
Source organism: Pictodentalium vernedei (assembly GCA_031216915.1). Classification (NCBI taxonomy): domain Eukaryota; kingdom Metazoa; phylum Mollusca; class Scaphopoda; order Dentaliida; family Dentaliidae; genus Pictodentalium; species Pictodentalium vernedei. The sequence goes on from JAUFNR010000078.1 coordinate 8,208, forward strand.
GCACTGTATACAGATGTGCAAAGCCAACTCAGTCTAGGGAGTATCACTACAAAACGAGTCCCTATGGATATAGGCCTCAAGCAGGGGTGTATCTTTTCACCGATTTTGTTTGCATTGTATGTTAAAGATTTAGGGGACGAACTAATTCAGAGTGCGGAGGGGGTAAATGTTGGAGACATAAAGATACCAGGCTTATTCTTTGCGGACGACATGGTGTTAATGTCTAGAACTGAACAGGGGCTAGAGAAACTGCTGGAAATTGTTGGTAGATATGGGAACACTTGGCGGCTCGAACTAAATGAAAATAAAAGCAAGGTAATACCCATTGGACGCAAGGTAGATATGACGAAGAGATGGAGAGTGGGGGAGTTCTCAATCCCCGAAGGGGAAAGCAAACAAATCACTGTAGGAGAAACGTGAGAGTATGAGTATCTAGGGGTAAGCATAAATATAACGGGAAGAGGGGTGTACAGAAATTACTCAGCCAAACTGATTCTGAAGGGGAAAAGAATTCTGAACCAACTAAAACTTTTAGGGAAAAATAGTTTCAACAAGGTCTTTGTGGGGAAAACACTGTGGGAGAGGGTGGGTTTACCAAGTATAACGTATGACACGGACGTGATTCCATTGAACCAAACCGTTATTAAGAAGTTGGAAAGTACTCAGAATGATGCCGGCAGATGGATAACAGGGTCGAGTAATGCTGCAGCTTTGGAAGCAGTAAGGGGGGAGCTTGGGTGGATGAAAATCAAGGACAGGGTAGATTTGGGAAAACTGTGTTACTTTAACTACTTGAGAAACCTGCCTGACAACCGGTGGTGCAAATTGATGCTCGATACCATTTGGAATTCTAATATAGAAACGGGGTGGTCAAAACATGTGAGGGAACTAATGGACAATTACTCTATAGAGGTCACAAACATAGAAGTAGGAATGAAAGAAGGCAAAAGGTTTGTCAAAGAGAGAGTCATGGAAGATTGCAGTCGAAACTGGCGAGCAGGGGTTAGCGTGAAAAGATCACTGCAGGGGTTACAATATAAAGAAAAGCCAGCTTTTGAGAAGTACCTAGATGGCACCTTTGGAGGGTCACTGCTGTTCAAACTGAGATCAAGATCACTGGTGCTTCGGGGGAAAATTGGGAGAGATGGGGAAAAGGGATGCCAAATGTGCCACTCTGGAGTAGTGGAGACCCTGGAACATTTTCTCTTGGAATGCCCACAGTATATACCTCATAGAATAAAATTTACTGGTAGAATAATGCAGAAGTGGGGTGAAGAAACAAAGGATAGATGGCTGAAGGGGGACACGAGGGAGAGGGTAGGAATGCTTATTGAAGAAACTGAAAAAGTGAGGGACACTATTAAGCAGTTTATATCTGAATGCTGGGAGGAGAGGAGGGGTGGGGTGCAGGGGGAATGATGGCCTTCTCTTATGAGGACCGCGACAAATCAGCGGCTGGTCAAAGAGTTATTATTACTGGGGACGAACGATAACAAGGGCCGAGTTCTCCAATGAGCAAACTTATCAGAATGTGAGCCCAATCGCCGCTATCTCAGCGCGACTGAAATTGCATTCACTTTTTATGCACATGTGCCCTCAAATAGCAAATTTGAGAATGGAATGATTAACAAACAAATCTGACCATATTTTATCCAGAACATTATGTCCGGGAGATTAAGTGCATTAACTTGGGTCTTGGGGAATTTGACTGGGTGCCATTTGGGTAGTATTGAGTAATGTTGGGTGTTATTGAGTAGTATTGGGTAGTATTGGGTATTATTGGGTGTTATTGGGTAAATCGACGTGCCCGGTATAATGAATAAGGAGGAATGGTTTCGCGCGCCGAAGGCGCGCAGGGACGTATGAGGGACAAGCCCCTTTCGAGCCTCGGTAATTGTATATGATTGGATGTCACATGTCTAGGCGTGTTGAAGGAGGAAAAGGTTCTGGTACTCGGCAGGTGTCTCCAGTTGTGTTCAGTTGTGGTTGGGCGGTCTCGCTGGCTGATGTCGTTTGAACCCTCGGGTGAGGACCAGTGTAGGAGGTTGGGTCCTCTCACAAAGGTACTACCTCTTCCCGACGGTGCAGTCGATCTGGATTTTCGGGCAAGTATAGTCTGCCGCTTCGAGGATGATTTGAGTGATGGCCATCACTGGCAAGTATAATCTGCCTCAGGCTGTCTCTGTTTGATAGGATGTCTTTGAAAGAAACAACAACGACCCCATTCGGGGACCACCAAGAAGAAGACCCGAATTTCCCTGGTTCGGGGGCAGGCCTGCATTGTAATCCTATTGGGTTGGGACAAAGAGATTCTCAATGTGCTTACAAAAAGGGGCAGAGGCGGGACGCAGGACCAACGCTCGCCTCCCTTAAAGTGGTTGACCACTTTTAGGGATGGAGCGGAGGATGTTCAAGAACCGTGGGGGTGACTGTTTCCATAACGGTTAGACTGTCTGTAGCGGTTATTGGGGTGCTGGTCAAAAAAGCATCTTCTGTGTACCTGCTTAAAAGAAGAAGGCAGAATTAGTTTTCATTAGAATATGTAGAAGTAAAAGATAAAAGTAGCACATTATGTTTTAATTGTGATCACAGTTAAGCTATTAATCTGACTGTTAGATCACCTTCTTAGGGTGATAGTGAGTTTGTAGCGGGAGGGTAACAGGTTTAGTCGCTAAACCACACCCGAGGGTGTTTCTGTTATGCCCTTCGCTGGTTTTCGACCATATCTAGATTAGTTTGATTTTTTTTTTTTTTTTTTTTTTTTGCATTTACACTGCAAATCCCACCCTCAGCCGGGGATGCCCGGCCCACACAAAGCGCTCTCGTCTGGTATCTCGAGCGACCTGCGTGGGCCGAGCCCCTCCCGGCTGGAAATGAGATCAACAGAATCCAATCGTGATTTAATTTTAGTTGAGTCGGCGAAGGCAGCCCTTTCTGGTAGAAGGCCACAGTTAAGCTGTTTTTCTGCCTGTTTATTCACCTTCTCGTTCCCTATTTATTTATTTTTATAACAATTTTTAATCCTGATGTAATTTTACTTGAGTAGGTGAAGGCAGCCCTTTTTGGTAGAAGGCCACAGTTAAGCTATTTTTCTGCCTGTTGGTTCACCTTGTCATTCCCTAGTTTTTATTCGAGCGGTCTTAGTTTTGATTGCAATTTTTGGGCTTTTGTCGGCTTTCGCAAATTGTTCCAAGTTCGGAGATTCGTTCGCTGTCAGCTAACCGGTCATGATTTTTCGCGGCCAGGGTGGCTAGGCGGTCTTTAATCGTGGGGATATCGGCCCTGTCGTGGAGTGTTTTGATGGATGTGTCCCATGGGGCGCGGAGGGCAACTCTAAGCGCGTGATTTTGGACCCTCTGGAATTTTCCCATATTAGTTTGGTTGAGGTCAGTTAGTATGATTGCACCGTATTCGAGTACTGGGCGCACAAAGGATTTGTATAGTTTGAGTAGGGTGGACTGGTTGGCCCCCCATGAAGTTCCCTTAAGCATTTTCAGTAAGTTAATTCGTTTGGTAGCTTTTTTCGCCATGTCGTCGGTATGTTTGTTGAAGGACAGTTTTTGGTCAATGGTGATGCCCAGGAATTTCGCTTCTTTGCATTCTGGGAGGGTGTTATCCATAAGTTTTAGGTCAAAATCCCGTTTAGTTGTCTTGCGAGTAAAGGTGATTCGTTGTGTTTTATTGGCGTTTAGCTTAATTCTCCATTTGGCACACCATTGTTCAAGCTCATCGAGAGCGCGTTGCAGGGGTTTTTGGAGCAGATTGGCCGTATTGTTAGAGTCCCAGAGGCCCTTATTATCCGAGAATTGGGAAACCTGGACGCGGTCATCGGAGAAGCTAAGGCCATTCACGAAAAAGATGTATAGGAGGGGACTTAGGACGGATCCTTGGGGGTGCCTGCTTCAAGGGGGACACTGTCGGACATTTCATTGTTCACTCTGACTTTAATTTCGCGATCATTTAAGAAGGAGGATAGTAATCTAATCAGTTTCACGGGGAGTCTCATTTTTTATAATTTGTAGCGCATTCCATTATGCCAAACAGAGTCGAATGCTTTTTCGACGTCTAGCAGGACTGCCGCGCCTATTTGCTGATTGTTGATAGCAGTTTTCATTTGGGTCACTAGTCGGTAGACATGTTCGATGCCTTCTTTACGGTTTCTGTAGGCTCTTTGCCATTTATTGATGTTTGTTTGTTTGTTGGTGGTTAACGTCACATATTTATGCACCATGGCTAATCGTGACACAACATGGAGATGAAGTAACGTTTAGTCAATCGTTGATCAGCATGTTGCCCATTTTAGAGGACTTTCATCCCAAGCATTGGCGACTGGGTCCTATTTTACTAGTAAAGCGGAACTGGTTTACCACAGTAAATGCCATTTATTGAAGAAGTCGATGTCTTCAAGGTGCCCCCTGAACCGATTGGTAAGGATTCTTTCGAATGTCTTACCAATGCAGCTGAGCAGGCTGATTGGGCGGTAGCTGGCTGGATCGGAGGGGTCCTTATCGGGTTTTGGTATCATGACACTGATGGCTTTTTTCCAGCATTTGGGAAAGTAGCCATGGGTGAGGCATGCGTTGAATAGTTTCTTTAGTTTTTCGATTAGGGAGTTTGGGCTTTGTTTTAGAATTTTGTAGCTTACTTCGTCTTCGCCGGGTGAGGAGGAGTTTTTGCATTTTTTTATGACATTAATGATTTCGTCATTGGTGATGGGGGTGACAAGGCCATCATCGTCCCCTTCTTCTGGCTCGTTATCGAAATTGGGGGTCCCGGTAGATATCGGGGTGTTCATTGATGAAGTCATCAATCGCGTTGACGACGGCGTCATCATTGCCTGTGCCTTGATACGGGCGATGCGTTTTTCTTAGGAGGTCGGCAAAGGTGTCGGCCTTCTCTTTGTCGGTGCGAGTGAAAGAGCCATCTTCCTTCTTAAAAGGTTTTGCTGCGGCTTTGCCGCCCTTGTTTTTTTGCCCAGTAAGAATTTTGAAAGAGTCCCAGAATTTTTTTGCATCTTGGGTCCCGTTTAGGTTGGCTGTTGCCTTTTCCCAGCTGGCTTGTTTTTCAGCTTTGAGGGCTTCTTTGACTTCGCCGTGAAGGCGGTTGTATGTTTTTTTGAGCACGGATTTCCTGCTGGGGTCAGTTTCTTTTTTGAGAGCGCGAAGAGCTTTCCGTTTGGATTTGATAAGTGACAGAGTGTCGCCCGAGATGATATTTCTCCAGGGGCGTACTTCCCCTTTTGGACATATTTCGTTTAGGGTTGAGTTAATGATTTTCTCAATGCTCTCGCATTGGGTTTCTAGTTCCGCTGCATTGGATGGGGGGGGGGGGGGGGGGGGGGGGGGGTGAGTTTGGTATCAATGATGTCGCGGTAGAGGTTCCAATTAATTTCCCTGAAGTTTCTACGGAGAGTGTGTGTGTGTGTGTGGGGGGGGGGGGGGGGGGGTACCTGAGTGGGCCATTTCCTAGCTGCAGAGAGGCATGGACCGGGAGGTGGTCGCTGCCCAAGTCGTCGTCACCGACCCAGTGGTCATCGATATGGTTTATCAGGGAGTCGCTAGCGATAATTAGATCGAGGATTTCGGATGAGAATAATGGGTTGTTACTGATGCACGTAGCTGAGCTGTCATTCATAACCACATGAAGGTTATGTTTTTTCGTGATTTCAAGGAGGGCTTCACCGTTTGGGGTAGTTTTGTTGCATCCAAAGTGCAGGTGTTTGGCATTGAAGTCGCCGAGGAAAATGCAATGTTTGTATTTCCTCGTAAAGAATTCAAAGACAGTGTCAGAACAATTTTGCTTGGGTCGTTATAATAACAAACAATCGCGGTGTTTTTATTATCAACAGTGATTTCAGTAGCAATCACCTCTGCGTCGAGATGATTAGTTTTTATGGTTTTGGTTTTGATGTTCTGCTTTATTAGAAGAGCGACGCCGCCACCAGTGGTGGTTAGTCGATCTCTTCTAATAGTGCTGAACCCGCTTACCGAAAAGTTTTTACTGGGTTGAAGCCAACTTTCGCAGATACAGATAATGTCTGTGTCCTCGAAATATCGACTGATTTGGCGTTTTTTTTATTGTTAACGCTTCTAGCGTTCCACACGGCTATTTGTAACTTATCCATGATGGGGTTGTAGTTAAATTACGGTGTTTTGATAGAGGTTTAATGGCGGCCTTATTGGGTGTTGATTGAGGCTTTAATTAGTGAGTCCGAAATCTGTGTTTTGAAAAGCCGGGACGCTGACCGGCAATCATCACTACAGATGTCGGACAGATTAGTATTAACGTGTTTATCTAATACTGTGAACAATGCTCCTGCAACTAGTGAGCAGATTGTATGGGGGAGGAGGCGCTGTCGGGATTTTTTAGGTTTAAGTTTTTTAAATCTATGCTTTGTTTGAGCTTTTTAAAATGGGGGCATCCGCGATAGCTACTTACGTGGTCTCCCTCACAATTTGGGCATGAGGGAGACTCTGTCTTGCATCCATGTGTGAGGTGGTTACCTCGACATCTCATGCAGGTCAGATTCCCCCTGCATTTCGAAGCTAAGTGCCCGAATATTTGGCACTTGTGACATTGGATTGGTGGAGGGGAGGATCTGTAATCCTCCACCTCGTGCTTTCGGCCATTGATCAAGACCCCGTTTGCGGTAAATTTCTGCTTGGTTTCGTTACTGGGGCAGTTTACCTTAAGGCGCCACGAGCATTTGCCCGTGGCTCTAGAGGTAAACCTTTCCCAATCGCACCCCGGCAACACCTTAGAGATTACCTCTTTGGGGGTGTCTGGGTGAACCCTCGTAACGACTATTATGAATGGTTTTGCCTTTTTGACGGGTGGGGCAGGTGTAGCTTTCCCTTGCCCCTGCCTTATAGGTTTAGTCATTGGGCGATCTGCCGTTTTCTTAACAACGGTGGAGAACTCTAGGTCCATAAGTGGTGTTGGTAATGGAGACGACCCTGAGTTGCTTGGACTCGGCTGTCCTGATGCCTTAGCTGCTAGGCTAGGATTACAGGAGTTCCTTGTATTATTGGGTTGTTTTGCTTTCTCTGAAACGCGACTGCGGTCAGTTGCGCTAGTTGTAGAGATTGAACCAGGAGGGCACGAACGAGGAATGAGACTCCGACACCTCTTGACTTTGCGTTCCGTCAAGGTCTCGAAGCCATCCTCGTTCGTACTTTCCTGCAGTTCAATGTCGCGATCTGAACTTTCTCTTCTCTGCTGCTTTCTTTTCTGATTAGCTCTATTGCATGTAGGGCCCTGAACTTTGGTGGCAGGGACCACAGGCAAGCAGTTGCTGCCCCCGTTACCTATGGAGAAGTCAGGACCAAATAACTGCGACAGAGGTTTGTCAGGGTTGAATTCCCTGGTATTCAAGGGGTCTTTCGGATCATTGAGTGAAGGTGAACTGGTTGTCCTGGCCACCCCAGCAGCCCGAGCGACCTCTGCGTAGGATCTAGGGCTTCCGCCCTTTTCCAACTCAGGGGTCGCTGGAGTTGCTGGAGGTGCTGAGCCACCAGTAGCTTTGACTGTATTTTTAGTTAGTTCATTTGCCTTGGGTGAAACAGAGTGAATTTCTGATGCAGTAGTTAGGCCAGATGTTGTTTCCGGTAATACACTGTCCTGAACAGAGGAGGAATAGACTTCCTCTTGGACTTCCTTAGCGGAAAAACAGGACTCAGATTGAAAAGTGGTGGTAGAAGCAATATCTCCCCCAGCACTGTTTTCCATGCTGATGAATTGATGGTGAAAATCCGCCACCACCTGGACCTCCTTGGCAGGGGAGCCAGGGGTGAGTGGAATAACCCCCGAAGCTACTACAGCAGGATTGCTGTGCCTGTTGGGACACTCTTGGCCAGCAGTGAATTGAGCAATACGCTCATCTTTCTCCTTGATGGAGGCCTCCAGGTTGGAGATCTTATCATTTAGGATATTGACTGTGTTCTGAAGACTACTTAACAGGGCCATGAGGTCAGAGTTAGGATTGAAGTTAGAGTTAAATGAAAAGTTACTTACCTGGTTACGGGTACAGAAAGAGGCCGATCTTCTCGCCGCTTTCTCCCTTTCTCTTCTTTCTTTCCTCTGCTCTCTCTTTTCTTCCCTTCTTTTTTCCTTCATGGCATTTGTAGTTGTTGTAGTATGATTTTTGAAGGCTTGAGACATGACTTGTTGTTTTTCTGTTTTTAGGATCAAATGTGCAAAAAAGTAAATATTTCAGACAAGTGTGTACAAGTTTAACTCTTTTAGCTGAAATGTGATGAAAATCACCTTTTCAGCTCAGTGAATAGTCTTAGATATTACTAGTCCGCACTGATCAAGAACTGAGAAGTGTCACGAGATTGAAGAATAATTCAAATCAAATGGTTTTGCGCACCGAAGGCGCGCAGGGACGGTTTGAGGAGCAAGCCCCTTTCGACCCTCATTAGCTGTAGAATTTGAAAGTGTCAGACCGTGGTAAAGGAGGAGAAGTTGTGGGTTGTTAGCGGCGCTTGTGTCTTTTCAGCTTCTTTTTCAGAGGTGGAGGTTTGGAAGGAGAGACAGTGGTAGTTGGTGTTGTTGGTGGGCTGCCTGATGGTGGTTGCTGAGTTTTGTAGGGTCTGGTCCTAGCCGAGTCTGGAGTGGTTGTGGATGATTGCTGAGTCTTTTGTTGTTGTAGATTTCTGGCGTCTATTAGTTTTTTGGTTTCTTCGACTTTTTGGAGGAATATTTTGTATTGCCTGTCCGTCTTTTGTCTGTGAAGATCCCCTTGTATTTCGCGTTCCCGTAAGATGTTCTCTATCCTGTCGTCCGCGTCCTGGCATTCTGGTTTAGAAGGAAGAGGCGAGTGGGGATCAGGAAGAGGCGAGATGGCAGCTTCCATTTCCACCTCAGTCTCCACAGACTCTTCCACATCCGACAATACCGACTGGGAAGCCGGCATTTGGATGGGGCTGTCTGTGGGAGTGGGAGGGGAAGTGGTGGCCGCCTCTGGCTCTTTCTTTTTCTCACCTTTCTCTTTCTTCATCTCCAAGAATGCCTCTAAGCGTCTGGAATCCCTCCGCTTGGTAGACGGGCTCTTCTTTCTTCTCTTTCTCTTATCAGGGCCTCCCTCCCTCTTCGGGTGAGGACCAGTGCGAGAGGAGGTCCTCTCAACAAAGGTACTACCTCTCCCCGAGGAGGGCGGTGATATTTCTCTTCTTCAACTAGGAATTCCATAGACAGGTGGACTCTCGTTCCTGTCTCCTGGACAGTCCAGGTGATAGGACGAACGAATGAAATGGTTTTGCGCGCCGAAGGCGCGCAGGGACGATTTGGGGAACAAGCCCCTTTCGACCCTCAGTGACTGTCGATGATTTTGATTGTCTGGGCATGGCAAAGGAGGAATTTAGAAGGAAGCAGCTTATCCTCTTCTATGTTTTTTTTGCGGGACTTCTTCTTTGGAGGTGGTTGTGATGGAGATGAGTTTGTAGAATCTTGTGGTGGTTGTGGTGGAGATGAGTTTGTCGGATCTTGCTGGTTTCTTTTGTAAATGAGTTCTTTAGCCATTCTGGAGATTTCATCCGAGCGCTTGTCACCATCAATGCATTTTGCATGGAGCTGATTACACTGAGCCCTCAGTTCCCTTGCTTCGGTTATCAGTGCGGCCAGTGTTGGTTGGTTGGCAGAGTCTCCTTTGCCCGGGCTGTCCGGAAGCGAAGGAAGAGGGGAGTGAGGGGCGGGAGGTGGCGAAAAAGCAACTTCCAGTTCCTCCTCAATCTCCACAGGGCATTCCACATCGAACTGAGTCGGCTGGGATGCCGGTAGTTGGTTGGGTGCTCCTGTGGGACTGGGAGGGGAACTGGCGGCTGCCTCCGGAACCTCCATCACCTCACTCCTCTCCTTCTTCTTTTCCAGGAAAGCCTCCAAGCGTCGGGCGTCCCTACGCTTGGTTGATGGGCTCTTTTTCCTGTTCTTCTTTGGTCTCTCTTCTTTTTCAGGGCCACCCCAGACCCCCTCAGGTGAGGACCAGTGTGAGAGGGGTTCCTCTCACAAAAGGTACTACCTCTCCCCGAGGAGGGTGGTGTATTTTTCTCTTCAATGGTGAAGTCCAAAATCAGATGGACGTTCTTGCCCGTTTCCTAGATTGTCCAGGAAATGGGACAAGAGACGCACGCCCAGAGCTGATATGGCTTTTTGCAATCTGGCTGGTATTTCCATAGTCAAGTTGTTCACTCTCTGATGTCAGAAGTGTGAATGAAATCACGGTGATAGGACGAGAGACCCCTAAGGCTGAAATAGTCTTCAACAATCTATCCGGTATTTCCATGATTGGATGAAAATCGAAGAATGAATGAATGAAAGGTTTTAGCGCGCCGAAGGCGCGCAGGGACGATGTGGGATTTACAAAATCCCTTGCGACCCGGTTAGCCTTATTTTAATTCACTTGGATCTTGGATCATACAGGCCTAGCTTTCCTATTGCCTCAAATGGGGTCTGAAGGGGTATGCACGCGGTTAGAATTCCCGGCAGTTTGCATTGGAGTGATAGATTGTCAAAGACCAAACCCTCAACGCCATTAAGACTATTAGAGAGTGGGCTCTATTCGGTTCCAGCATGGCGATGGTAGAGGTTTGAGTCCCACCATGGTGGCGAGCCAGAATATAATGTTGTGCGATGGCAATTTTAAGGGAAAAAGAAAAAAAGAAAACCAAACAGCAACGCCGGTTTGGTAGCGGCCCCGGTATATGACCATAGCGGTTACAAAAAAAGGAATGGAGAAAGCTTCGACAGTTTAGTTTGAAAAAAACCGGGAGTCATCCAGCAAGCCTTCTGGGAGATAGGATGCCGTATGTGATTTTGAGGTATCTGGTTATCCTTCGGGAATTCCAAATGACCTCCAACACCCCCCCCCCCCCCCCACCCACACAAAAAAAAAAAAAAAAAAAAAAAAAGCCCTTAAAAGGGCTGTTTGCTGGCAAGATTGTTTCAATCCTTGCCTTGGTCTGTTTGGTTTTCTGCACATCTTTGCTTGAGGATTGTTTCAATCCCTTATAGTTTGTCATTCAGTTTGGTCGTGTGTCTGATGAGATAGAGGAGGTAGAAAAGATAGAGAGCTGGAAATTAGAGCAATTCGGTTTTTTAAATTACAACTTTTCCGTCCTTTTGGATGGGGAAGCCAGCATTTTTTCCCCGAGATTTATATCTCAGGAGGGGAGACCCGGCAGCAGGTGGAGATTTTCCTCGCTGTTTGCAACTCCCACTGGTAACAGAGGCAAGCTTTCGTGCGTATCGTGTCACCCGCAGCCAGTTCTAAATTTAGGTCACAGAATGCCTGGCTCACTCCATCACAATGATGTAATCTTTAACCCTTTCGATAGACATGCCCCAGACTATTTAGTTTTCCTATTGAGGACGCGATGCGCATTGAGTTCTATTATTAATTCGCTGTCTTGAAGTCTATTTAGAGTTTTGCTTTGATAAGCGCATTGCTATAGTGTCTATTTTTGCTATCTCGTGAAGTTGTTTTATCGATGTCCATGTGGGCTTGCGCAGAGCCACGCGCAAGGCATGATTTTGGACCCGTTGTAGTTTTTCAATGTTGGTTTTATTCAGGTCACTTGTTATTATGGCCCCATACTCTAGTACTGGGCGTATATATAATTTGTAAAGATTGAGGAGAATTTCTTTATTGGCTCCCCAATTTTTACCTCTAATCATTTTCAGGAAATTGATGCGTTTAGTGGCTTTGACGGTGACTGAGTTTATGTGATTGTTTATGTGATTATGTGATTGTTTAGATTGAGACTGCTATCCAGGTTGAATCCCAGAAACTTTGCCTCATTACTAGCTTCAAGTTTATGATCGTAAAGCTTAAGCTCAATATTAGGGACAGGCTTTTTCCTTTGTTTTTTATAGAATGTGATTCTTTGTGTTTTCGTGGCATTTAGCTTGATGCGCCACAGAGCGCACCAGTCTTGCAGGTCGCGGATGGTATCCTGCAGGCGGTTTTGTATTATGTTTCCAGACTTACTGGCCGTCCACATTCCTTTGTCGTCTGAGAATTGAGATAGTTCAACATGGTTCTTCCCTAGTTTGTCAATGTCATTCACATATATTATAAATAGAAGCGGGCTGAGGACCGAACCCTGTGGAGTGCCCGCTTCGAGTTTTACCTCGGCTGACACTTCGCGGTTGACCCTCACTTTGATTTTTCGATCAGATAAAAATGATGATATGATCCTTAGAATTTTGGTAGGTAGCCCCATTTTAGCTAGTTTGTATCTCATGCCATTGTGCCAGACAGAGTCAAACGCTTTTTCTACGTCGAGTAATAGCGCGGTTCCTATTTCATTTTGACTGAACGCCGTTTTCATATAATCTACCAGTCTATAAACATGCTCGATTCCCTCTCTTTGGCTCCTGTATGCCCTTTGCCACTTATTGAAAAAGCTGATTGATTCGAGAGGCTGATTGGGCGGTAATTAGCTGGGTTGCTCAAATCCTTGTCGGGTTTGGGTATCATGACTCCTGTAGCTACTTTCCAACATTTTGGGAAGTATCCACTAGAGAGACAGCAGTTTAGGAGGTTAGTGAGTCTACCGAAAAAAGTGTTGGGACATTGTTTCAGGATTTTGTATGAGACCTCGTCCCCTCCTGGGGAAGAAGAAGACTTACATTTTTTAATTGTGTTAGCCACTTCTTCTTTGCTTATCGGTTCCGTGAGTTCATGGCCATCCCCGTCCTCGGGCGTTTGGCTGAAGTTGGCATCGTTAAACGTCTTGTTGTCTTGAACAAATTTGTTTACTTTTTCTTTGAACTCGTCATCAAACCTATCGCCCTCATGTGGACGATGATATTTCTTAAGGAGCTCAGCAAAGGCGCTAGCCTTCGCCTTATCATCCAGGGCCATAGTTCCATCGTTGATCTTTAGTGCCTTACTGTTGGCGTCTTTATGTTTTTGTCCAGTAAGGGTTTTAAAAGTATCCCAAAACTTTTTAGTCTCCCTGAGTCCATTTAGATTTTCCGTTGCTTTTTCCCATCTCACGCGATTGTCGTTTGCTATTGCTTTTTTAACTTCGCCGTGGAGGCGATTATACACGGCTTTAAGTTCGACCTTTTTAGTTGGAAGTTTTTCTGATTTGTATGCACGGAAGGCCTTTCTTTTTTGTTTTATTATTTGGAGTGTGGTTTCAGTTATTCTGTTGGCCCGCGGTTTAACTGTCTGTTCGGGACAAATCTCATCAAGAGTGTTGTTAATGACTTCACTGAGATTGGTACATGCTTGCTCGAGCTCGCAGGTATTCATTGGGTCGTTTTTGTTTATTTTAACCTGAATTATTTTTCTGAAGAGGTCCCAGTCAATTTTGGATAGATTCCTCCTCCTCATTGTGGGGTATCTTGCGGGTCCGCTGCAACCGTGTAATGTAGCATGAACAGGCAGGTGGTCGCTACCTAAATCATCGTCCCCCACATATATGTCTTGCATTTGATTAGTTAGTGATTTACAGGTTATAATTAGGTCAAGGATGTCGGATTGGTGGAGGGTGTTGTTACTGACGTGAGTAATGTCGTGGTCGTTATTTAATACAAAAAGATCAAATTGTCCGATGATATTGAAGAGAGCGTCGCCATTGGTCTCCGTTTTATTGCATCCGAAAACCTGATGTTTGGCATTGAAATCACCTAAGAAAATACAGTGTTTGTGATTTTTCACAAAGAATTCAAAGACTTTGCTGTCAACTGTTTTTTTCGGTTCATTATAATATGAGATTACGGCAACTTTTTTATGATCTAGTTCAATCTCAGCGGCAATCACCTCTGCGTTGAGATGATCGCTTGATATCGTTTTATATTTTAAGTCCTGCCTTATGAGGAGAGTGACTCCGCCTCTACGTTGTGTGGGACGGTCTCGTCCAATGATGTTGAATCCACTTAGCAAAAATGTGTTACTTGGCTTTAACCATGTTTCGCTGATACCAATTACATCTACATTTTTGAAGTAATCGGACATCTGTGAGCTTTTGCAGTTAACGCTTCGAGCGTTCCACTGAATTATTTTCAACTTATCCATAAGTGTTCAGTACCTGACGTAATTTTACTAGTTAACGTGTTGTGGGTGTGATTTATATTTTATTTATGGCGGCTTCTATTAGCGAAGAAGAAATTTGAGTTCGATATAATTTGGATGCTGTTTTCCCAACTTCTTTACATATGTCGGAAAGACTGACGTCGAAGTGTTTGTTCATTATATTAAAAATTGAACCAGCCATTAGGCTGCACATCGAATGTGGAGAGGTTGAGTTTTCTACGCTGTTGACATTAAAAGCTTTGAGTTCTATGTCGGTTTTAACTTTTTTGTAGTGGGGACACCCCCGATAATTGCTTGGGTGTTGCCCGTTACAATTTGGGCATTTCAGTGTTGAAACCTTGCACGACTTTGTTATATGTTTTTCGCCGCATTTCATGCAATGCAACTCTCCTTTTCATCTGTTCGACATATGGCCAAATTTCTGGCCTTTATGACATTGTGTGGGCTGAGGCAAAACACGATACTCCTCAGTCTCATATTTTTGTCCGTTTATACAAACACCTTTGTTAATGAAGTTAAGTTTTATGGCTCTATTGGGGCATTTTACTTTAATTTTCCACGTAGGGTTGCCTGTAGTCTTAGATATTAGTCTCCCCCACGAGTATCCCGACAGGGCTTCATCAATATCCCCATCATTGATCTTTGTGGGAACCCTTGTGACGACTACGCAAGGGTTTTACAGCGGTTGATGTGGTTGTTTATTCGTCCGGTGTTTGGCCGTATTATCCTTTTGAGGTTGTTTAGAAAGGGCTCTTATCTTGTCGGCAAAAGATACACCACCGTCTGTGGTGAATGTTGGAGTCGCCGGTATCGTTTCCGTTGCGTCACTGTCTGCCGATTTCCCACCATTGTGGATCTCCGCACTGGTTGTTACTACTGTAACATCCATGGTGTCCGAGGTCTCAACGACAACAGCACCCGGGTTATCGGTGTGTGTCGACGCTTTCCGGGTTTTCTTAGCCACCGTTTCTATTTCCAGGGACTCGCCATTTTCCTGGAAGTCTGTATCCAATTTCCTTTTCGGGCGCGGCGTAATCTGACTGACCACATCACAGGTGGGAACAGTAGTTGCCTCTTGCTCTATGAGCGAACGCAACCAGTTGTCTTGACTGGTGGTTACGAGTTCCGAGCCCTGATTTGGTGGTACCTCCAAAGAGATGGCGTGCACAGGTCTCCCCATCTCAGCGGTATTATCTATAAAGGGTGAAACAGGTGTCGGATTAGTTTTGCCCACCATCCCCTTGCTAGGATTAGTTTTCGAAAACTGCTGAGTTGTATCAACTGGTTTAGAAACACTAGCGATATCCGTAACTGTGTTCGTTTTAGGGCCCAACGAGTTGGACTCCACACCCTTGCCCTTTTGTTTAGAGTTTCCGTTGCTGGGGCACGAACCCAAACCTGAATTATTTCTTCCTTTTCCCTTTTTTCCAGATGCCGACTTATTTTCCTTTTTTGATTCCGTCGAAGCTTTTATTAATTCCATTTTTTCTTTCTCGAACTGTTCTTTTTGAGCCCTAATATCCGAGCGCAAACCCTCTATAGTGTCGTTCAATCTGGCTATCTCTTTTTGAAATCCAGATATCATCGATATTAAATCCATTCCCGAAGTGGGTTCAGTGGTGGAGTTAGTTGCCATGTCACTCTGTTCAGTTATCAGTTATTGTCAAAGTTATCAGCAAATTATTGGTAAAATATTTCGTTGAAGTATATTTAGTTTTAACAGAGAAAAGCAGACAGAAAATAGATAGAGTTAAAGATAAACACTTACAAAATTACACTAGAGTGCACAGAAGTGGTATAGAGAACAATAGGCTTTGTTAATATCCAAGCTGTGAGATGTGTTCAGTCAGGAGCTTTCACAGACACGTCCGATCAGTATCACTGTTAATCGCCAATTGATCGAAGAAAAGAGAAAAACCAAGGATTTTATAATTGTCAGGGAGTTCAATGGCTTCTAGTTGGTAGCAATAATATTAGGTTTTCTTCAAGTATGTGTTGTTTGTAATAGAAAGTGTTTGTATAGTAATCCACACAGACGTCTCCAAATTACAATGGACCAAAGAGAGTTAAAATTCATTGTTGTCAAAACATGCTTTGCACAGCTTACTGGAGGTGAAAGTCACAGATATTAATGTTGTTCTTACAATGTATTCATGTAACCACCCAAGGTGGAGGACTAACCACCCAAGGTGGAGGCATCGCTCTTCTAATTAAGCAGAACATCAAAACCAAAACCATAAAAACTAATCACCTCGATGCAGAGGTGATTGCTACTGAAATCCCTGTTGACAATAAAAACATCGCTATTGTTTGTTATTATAACGACCCAAGCAAAATTGTTTCTAACACTGTCTTTGAATTCTTCACGAGGAAATACAAACACTGCATTTTTCTCGGCGAGTTCAATGCCAAACACCTGTACTTTGGCTGCAATAAAACTACACCCAACGGTGAAGCCCTTCTTGAAATCACAAAAAAGCATAACCTTCATGTGATTATGAATGACAGCTCAGCAACTTATATCAGTAACAACCCATTGTTTTCATCCAAAATCCTTGATCTAATTATCGCCAGTGACTCCCTGATAAACCACATCGACGACCACTGGGTCGGCGACGATGACTTAGGCAGCGACCACCTCCCGGTCCATGCCTCCCTGCAGTTAGGAAATGGCCCACTCAGGTACCCCCCCCCCCCCACACTCTCCACAGAAACTTCAGGAAAATTAATTGGAACCTCTACCGCGACATCATTGATGTCAAACTCACTAACTCCCTCCCTAGAGCATAGAGAAAATCATTAACTCAACCTTAAACGAAATATGCCCAAAAGAGGAAGTACGCCCCTGGAGAAATACTATCTCGGGCGAGACTCTGTCACTTATCAAATCTAAACGGAAAGCTCTTCGCGCTCTCAAAAAAGGAACTGACCCCAGCAAGAAATTTGAACTAAAAAAAAACATACAACCGCCTTCACGGCGAAGTCAAAGAAGCCCCCAAAGCTGAAAAACAAGCCAGCTGGGAAAAGGCAACAGCCAACCTAAACGGGACCCAAGATGCTAAAAAATTCTGGGACTCATTCAAAATTCTTACTGGGCAAAAAAAACAAGGGAGGTAAAGCCGCAGCTAAACCTCTTAAGAAGGAAGACGGCTCTTACACACGCACCGACAAAGAGAAGGCCGACACCTTTGCCGACCTCCTAAGAAAAACGCATCGCCCGTATCAAGGCACGGGCAATGATGACGCCGTCATCAACGCGATTGATGACTTCATTAATGAACACCCTGAAATCTACCGCGACCCCAATTTCGATAACGAGCCAGAAGCGGGGACGATGATGACCTTGTCACCCCATCACCAATGACGAAATCATTAATGTCATAAAAAAATGCAAAAACTCCTCCTCTCCCGGCGAAGACGAGGTAAGCTACAAAATCCTAAAACAAAGCCCAAACTCCCTAATAGAAAAACTAAACGAACTATTCAACGCGTGCCTCACCCATGGCTACTTTCCCAAATGCTGGAAAAAAGCCATCGGTGTCATGATACCAAAACCCGATAAGAACCCCTCCGATCCAGCCAGCTACCGCCCAATCAGCCTGCTCATCTGCACTGGTAAGACATTCGAAAGAATCCTTACCAATCGGTTCAGGGAGCACCTTGAAGACATCGTCTTCTTCAATAAATGGCAAAGAGCCTACAGAAACCGTAAAGAAGGCATCGAACATGTCTACAGACTAGTGACTCAAATGAAAACTGCTACCAACAATCAGCAAATAGGCGCGGCAGTTCTGTTAGACGTAGAAAAAGCATTCGACTCTGTTTGGCATAATGGAATGCGCTATAAACTATCAAAAATGAAACTCCCCATGAAACTGCTTAGACTACTATCCTCTTTCTTAAATGATCGCGAAATTAAAGTCAGAGTAAACAATGAAATGTCCGACAGTGTCCCTCTTGAAGCAGGGACCCCCCAAAGATCCGTCCTAAGCCCCCTCCTATATATCTTTTTCGTTAATGACCTCAGCTTCTCCGATGATCGCGTTCAAGTTTCCCAATTCGCGGATGATAAGGGCCTCTGGGACTCTAACAATACGGCCAATCTGCTCCAAAAACCCCTGCAACGCGCTCTCGACGAGCTTGAAGAATGGTGTGCCAAATGGAGAATTAAGCTAAACGCCAATAAAACCCAACGAATCACCTTTACTCGCAAGAAAACTAAACGGGATTTTGACCTAAAACTTATGGATAACACCCTCCCAGAATGCAAAGAAGCGAAATTCCTGGGCATCACCATTGATCAAAAACTGTCCTTCAACAAACATACCGACGACATGGCGAAAAAACCTACCAAACGAATTAACTTACTGAAAATGCTTAAGGGAACTTCATAGGGAGCCAACCAGTCCACCCTACTCAAACTATACAAATCCTTTGTGCGCCCAGTACTCGAATGCGGGGCAATCATACTAACTGACCTCAACCAAACTAATATGGGAAAACTCCAGAGGGTCCAAAATCACGCGCTTAGAGTTGCCCTACGTGCCCCATGGGACACATCCATCAAAACACTCCACGACAGGGCCGATATCCCCACCATTAAAGACCGCCTAGCTACCCTGGCCGCGAAAAATCATAACCGGTTAGCCGACAGCGAACTAATCTCCGAACTTGGAACACTTTGCGAAAGCCGACAAAAGCCCAAAAAATGTATCCAAAACTAAGACCGCTCGAATAAAAACTAGGGAATGACAAGGTGAACCAACAGGCAGAAAAACAGCTTAACTGTGGCCTTCTACCAGAAAGGGCTGCCTTCACCGACTCAAGTAAAATTACATCAGGATTAAATATTGTTAAAAACTAAATAAATAGGGAATGAGAATGTGAATAAACAGGCAGAAAAACAGCTTAACTGTGGCCTTCTACCAGAAAGGGCTGCTTTCATCGACTCAACTAAAAGTTGAGCTATAACGTAAGGCTTCCCAACCGCTCTTCAACCCCCCCTCCCCAACCCCATTCATATACTTTGTCTTGGTGTCAAGTGCCTCTCCCTCAGCACTCCTCAATATCCGTCATGTTGTTTCACCGATCTGATAACTAATGCATTAATATACAGAACATCCATATCGCTTAGTTACAGCAATTCTCGACCTCGGTTAAGCAGATTCCATCCTAAACTTATATATAAGCACTTACATTCATCCTCTGTATATTTACCTTCTACTTTTCTTAGTGTTTTATGTATTCTTTAGTCTTAAGTTCAACTATCCTATTCTCCTTATTCTACACCTCATCCTCTTTTGCCTAGCCAGCTTGAATATAATTTTACTTTCGAAGATATTTTTTTATCTATATCAACAGGTTACATAGTAGTTCACAATGTGTTCCCTTGAATCATATCGTGTTCGGATAGGCACTTTCAATCTTAAAATGTATTGTAGTAACTTGAAGTATTGTCTGCCAAAAAAGTTCCACTTGTGTTTTAACTTATCTGCTCCTACGTCTCGGTGGGGTTGGGCTGCATGAAAGCTTCACTACTATGGTTACGTTGTTCTTTGGCTCCTTCAGTGAGTCCGTTACTTCTGATTTAGTAGATCCGCTGGATGAAATTCCATATCGTTACAGTGACGTGAACGCGTCAAAGGTTGTGCCTACACTAGTAGTACTGATTTCAGCTTTCCTTGTCACCTCGCTGTTCCACTTGGCCCTAACATTATTATTGTCCGGCGACATCGAAACTAACCCTGGCCCAAATTCGTTTAACTCGGATCACAAACAGAATACATTGAAAATTGTCCATCTTAACGTCCAGAGTCTAAAACCCAAACTGGATATCGTTCAATATGAATTCGCACCATTTGCGGTCGTGGCATTGTCTGAGACATGGCTGTGTAGCAACGACCCCACATCCGATCTCCTTCTCCATGGGTTTCAAGAACCATTGAGATTTAACCGCACGACAAGGGGAGGTTGGGTCGCAATTTATATTAAAGACGGTATCTCATTTCGACCAAGACCGGACCTAAGTACGTTGAATACGAAGTGCCTCTGGGCAGAAGTATACACAAAACAGAGTAGATCGTTATTGTTGGGGGTATTCTACCGGCCACCCAACAGTCCTCCCGATGCATGGAAAGCCATATCAGCATCCATTGAAAAAGCCAGAGACACGTCAATTGTCGACTTAATTGTTACAGGTGACTTCAATGACAATCAAGTGGTTCCCTCAAGAAGCGGCTTTTCTGAAATTTTACATTATTTCAATTTAAGACAGGTTGTGAGTGAGCCAACATGTTTTACCGAGTCGTCGGCTTCGATACTGGACCTCTTTGCTCTCAGCGATACAATCCACATGAAAACTTGTGAGGTCCTGGAACCAATTATCCCAAACATGATTCGTTACCACTGTCCAATTTCAGTCGAAGTCGAATTTTTAAAATCACCACCTCTCTCATTTAAAAGAAGGATATGGCTCTATTCCCAGTGTAATTATGAAGCATTGAATGATGCTTTTTCTAACACTGACTGGGACCCTCTATTCGATAATCCATGTCTCGATACTATAGTTTCTGATTTCACCGACAAAATACTCGATACTGCATCCATCCACATACCCCACAAATTTATTACCACGCGAACAGACCAACCTAAATGAATGCATAACGAAATCAGATTACTGATTAGACAGAGAAAACGTTTGTATCGCATTGCTAAACGCACTGATCTTCCACATGCCTGGGTAAAATATAAACTGAAACGGAACGAAGTTGTGTCGGCTGTTAGGAAGGCCAAAGCGTTATATATGTCCAAAATCCAGTCCACTCTAAGGAGCAATGAAACCCCACCATCATGGTGGTGGAAGACCTTAAAATCATTTATCGGTAGCAGTAATACAGTAGGAATTCCCACTCTCATCCACTTAAACAAAATATACTCATCAAATGCTGAGAAAGCGGAAGTGTTCAACGAATATTTCAGTTCTATCTCAACAGTTGACGATTCGAATGCTTCCCTGCCTGACCCACCGGTCCGTGCTTCTGAAAGTATTGATAGTATCACCCTCCATTGTAGCGAAGTATATACTGCAATGAAGTCGATAAAAGTGTCCAAGGCGTCTGGCCCAGATCTGATAAGCCCGCGTCTTCTTAAAGAATGTAAAACCTCTTTATGCGAGCCACTTTCAATCTTATTTAACATACTGATGAACAACTCGTACTTTCCGTCACTGTGGAAAAAGGCAAACGTCTCCCCAATCTTGAAAAAGCAACCCTCTAATTCTGTTGTTAATTATCGCCCAATATCCCTAATCAGTTGTGTTGGCAAAACTTTCGAAAGATGTGTATTTAAACGCCTGTGGGCTTTTCTGATTGAAAATAATGTCCTCAGTCAATTTCAGTCAGGTTTTCGATCTGGCGACTCAACTGTCCTCCAACTGACTGACATATATGATGAATTCTGCCGTGCACTCGATGAAGGCAAAGAAGTTAGGGTAGTGTTCTGTGATGTAAGTAAGGCCTTTGACAAAGTATGGCATACTGGTCTTATCTACAAGCTGGAGAGCATTGGCGTTTCTGGAGAACTCCTGTTGTTTTTAAAATCGTATCTTGCAGATAGGTTGCAACGTGTTGTGGTAGCGTCAGAGGCATCTCCGTGGAGACCCATCAATGCCGGTGTTCCCCAAGAGTCGATTCTCGGCCCCCTTCTGTTCCTCATTTACATTAACGACATAACCGATAACCTGCTTAGCAGTATACGCCTCTTTGCAGATGATACTTCCTTATATCTCATTATAGAGGACCCAGATCAAGCCTCGACCTTAATCAATCACGATTTAGCCACAATTGAACATTGGGCTAAAACATGGCTGGTTGAGTGCAATCCTAATAAAACAGAAAGTATGCTAATTTCGCGTAAAAGTAGCACCCATCCACCCTTATTTTTAGGCGATTCTCAGATATCTGAAGTGTCCAACCATAAACATTTAGGAGTCATACTGAATAGTACATGTACATGGAACGACCACATCGATCATATTTGCACTAAAGCCTGGTGCCGTTTGGACTTACCGAGGAGGCACAAATTTAATCTGGATCGTAGTGTTTTAGAAAAAATATCCTTTGCCTTTATTAGGCCACTTATTGAATATGCTGATACTGTTTGGGATAACTGCTCTGAAACCAAATCGGCGGAACTGGAAAAAATACAAATTGCAGCAGCTAGAATCATTACGGGGGCAACCGTTAGTGCCAGTAAGACTTTGCTTTATCGTGAAACGCAATGGGACCCATTGCAAGTAAGACGTCGCAAACACAAGCTAATTCAGTTCTTTAAAATGTATCATCGCATGTTACCTCCTTACCTATCCAATAAGGTCCCCCGCCTGCCTCTTCGACTATTTCGTCACTCAGTCTCCGATCAAATCAAAACCACCAAGTTCCTTTTTGTCGGACTCAATTGTACAAGTCTTCCTTCATCCCTAGCATTACTGACCAATGGAATAATTTGCCCCTGCCTGTCCGCGAGAACTCGTCACTGATTAATTTCAAGACTTTCCTAAATAAGGGAAACCATCGACCTCCAGGGTTTTACAGTAATGCAAATTCTCGTGCAGCTCAAATATATCATTGTAGGCTACGACTAGGGTGCAGTAACCTCAATTCCCACCTATACGATAATCACCTATCACCAAGCCCTCTATGTCAGTGTGGCGAGCACGAGACTCCTGATCATTTTCTTCTTCACTGTCCAATCTTCTCAGACGTACGTAATTATACCATCAATCTTCTCACTTTTGAGGCAGCCACATCCTCACTTTTTTTTGGTTCAGAATTCCTGAATGACGAAGACAATCGCCTTATCTTTGAAGTGGTACATGACTTCATCTTATCGAGTAAGCGATTCCAGTGATTGACCTACGTGTAACAGAACAATGACCCATTCAATTTTACTTAATAATAACAGTACCAAACTAGCACAGCGACACTAATATTTCCCTCCACACCTATCAAATTTCACTGCAGCCCAACGCCACCTTAACGCCACCTTGACTCCTTGACTCTATTCGTCGACTCTATTCGTGGACTCTATTCGTAGACTTTATGTATTCATTTCAATTCAATATTTATTTAGTAATAAATGTACCTTAATTGCATACAATAAATTTGAAAGCATGTGCTAGTTACAAATAGTGATACAAATTATAAACAATATGTATTGATTATGTGGTACAAAAATTACAAGGAGAGGGCATAGCCAGATTGGCTGTCTACCTGCCATCTCCTTAAAACAAGTCGGATTTATCTCTTGGAGATCTGCTGATCACAAAAAAATAATTTGTCTCTTTCAGTAAATATTACTACTTGTTCTATGAAATGTGGAATTGGCCAAATAAATTCACAATGTTCATTACTCTTTACCAAATGAATTGAATGATTTAACCTACTCACTTAAGCACTCCTCGAGTGTAGTTAATACATCATGTATTCTAACTGGCCTACTCTCTTTTTTTCTTTCATCTGGTTCTTTTTTTTTTCACTTTTCTTTTTTTTCTTTTCTTCTCCTCCTCTTTCCTTTCATATCTGTCTTATTCCATTCCTGTTGTAGTCCAAACACGTTTGCATATCGTTGCCCGGTGGTCTGCCCCCGCCCACCCTTACTACGCGTGATGGTCAGTACGATCAGTGCTATTAATAAAGCTAGCCACCTATATTTTATTCAGTTTTCAGTTTTGGTCTCGGAGACTTGTCTTATGACCCCCCGTTGGAGCGATCACATCAAGCGCGTTCCAATGGGGGTGATGGGCTGTCTCTGAGGGCATAAATTTGTCTATGCCCAATGAAATCCTTTTTGTAACAGTCATCCTTTTATCCATGTAGGGAAGGGGGTTACGAGGGGCGGGTGGGGGTCCTTGGGTGACGATGTGCGAGTTTACCTACTAACTGTTACCACCTGCCTGAGTGAATTAATAAACTAGCTAGGGAGACGACTTACATAAGCTGTCAGCTTTTTGTCGAATCCCTTCTTTACATTGTAACCCATCTATTTGTTCATCTTTGTTATCTTGTGTACTATTGTGCATTTTGTGTTGTACCTTTCTTATTATTTACTATGTAATGTATACAAGTAACAAATTTTCCAATAAATATTGTTTAAATTAACTAAAAGTTACATCAGGATTAAATACTGTTATAAAAACTAAATAATAAATAGGGAACGATTGGGGTCCCAAGCACGAGAGTAACAAACAATACTTAATCTTCGTTATATATATTTATTATTGCGTTCGCTTCATTAAATTGCCACTTTTCACGCATTCAGCTGTACATTTAGTACTATAAAAAGATAGTTTTACACACTTTCCGTCCTTTGCACCGGCAAAAAGTTGTGTTCAAGCTATTTCTTTTAAACAGGGGTTCATAACTTATTTTCAGTTAGCGTTTCGCCAAGGTGATAATAAATATTAAAACCAACCACACATCAGTGAATACTAGTTCTAGATTCCTGTATGTCCTACCCCAATGATACTCATAGGTGCCTATTAAGACTAGAGCACCTTGTTCTCACTCCACCAATCCCTATGTGTGAGCTCCCAGTGGTGGCTGAGGGCCCCCAAATGCAAACCATAATTAACTGTTTTTAACCCCACGTTTCCCCAGGAGGCACCAGAATCGATCTCAGAGATTCAGAATTTTAAGAAAAAAAATATCCTGGAAAGGGCTCATAATCGTTGGAGGGAATATGCACAATTCCATAGTTCAATCGTTATTCGATCTAGCCCTCCCCTCCCCCACCATTTCGAAAATATGAAATGGATTTTTTTACCTAATAGGGGCGTAGCCAGGATTCTACAATGGGGAGGGGGGTAGCCAATTATTATTTTTTTTTTGGGGGGGGGGCAATCATGATATTTGGAAGGTCGTAGTGGGGTTTGCACCCCCCCCCCAAAAAAAAATAATGCAAACTGTCACATACTGTTTTTAACCCCTACCTTTCTTTAGGAGGCACCAGTATCGATCTCCCCCAGAGTCTAGCAACTTAACCTCCTTTCCAGTGGTGGGGCGGGTGGGGCATCCAAATACAAACTGTCACTTATTATTTTTAACCCTCACCCAGGCCTTCGATTGGGGATCCTCGCTCTGCCACTGGGGCCACCGTTGATATTGTATTTAGAGAATGCCATGGTTTAGTGCTCAGTGTCATTCGGTGTTAATCCGAACCGGACATTGGGGAGGCCCTACAGCGACCACATCATAAAAGGGACAATCTCAGATTTTTTTTTTTTTTTGAAGTTGCTTGGTAAGCCAGCATGGCGACCAGAATCGAAGACTAGGCTAGTGTCCAATCCCTGTACATGTTAATTCTCTTCTCTATATTCCCTGCCCAGTAAGCATATACGGTTTCATTGAAACTGGCATCTGACCACAATCCCTACTGCTTTTCTCTGACACACAATGGCGCATTAGGCGATCTTGAACTTGCACTCGAAGATTGGGCATCAAGTAATTGGAAGCATTCCAAATCTATTGCTTGTTAATTTCAGTCGCCCACTATATATATTGTGTTTAATAGACGCTCACTAATGTGTATAGCGGGCGATTGGAATTAATAACTAATGAATTGTTTACGGTAATTTGTTTCTGGGGAGGTCTAGCCCTGGTTAGGCCTGGGGATCCCACAACGACCTTTCAAATATCATGATTGCCCCCCCCCCATCTTTCACAGAATCCTGGCTACGCCCGCTATATATAATATATAATCCATTTCCCATATTTTCGAAATGGTGTGTGTGTGTGTGGGGGGGGGGGGGGGGGGGGGGGGACAAGATCGACATAATGGCTTGAACTATGGAATTGGGCGTATTCGCTCCCACGGTTGTGGACCCTTTCCGAGATATTTTTTTCTTCAAATTCTGAAGCTCGGAGATCGATTCTGGTGCCTCCTGAGGAAAGGAGGGGGGGGGGGGGTAAAAACAGTATGTTATGGTTTGCATTTTGGGCCCCTCAGCCCTCCCCCTCCGGGCCCACCACTGTGAGCTCACACAAAGGAATTGGTGGAGTGCGCACAAGGGGCCCTAGTCTTAATATGCTCATGTGGGTATCACTGAGGTGGGACTTACAGGAATCTAGAATTAGTATCCACTGATGTACGGTTGGTTTTAATATTTATTATCACCTCGGCATGTGTTTGGCGGAATGCTAACTGAAAATAAAATATGAACCCCCGTTTAAAAAAAATGCTTGAACACAACTTTTTGCCGGTAAAAAGGACGGTGAGCATATAAAAACTGTTTCAAAGTACTAAATGTACCTCTGAAAGTGTGAAGTGACAATTTAATGAAGCGTGTGCAATATAAAATGAAGATTAAGTATTGTTTGTTTTATTGTAGACTATTTTCAAATTATAAATGGTTTCTCACCAAAAATTTTTTTGTTAAATCCCCTAGTAGTGAACAGAAACATCCAAAATTAGCTACACCTCCGTCGAGCAAGTATGATAATATTCACCCCGCCGTGTACCTCAGCGAATTCGTTGTTTTCCTTGCACAAAATGGCGTATCGATAAGTGTCGATGGCGAAATGATCTATTTTGTCTTGAAAATAGTCTACAATAGAACAAACTATACTTAATCTTCGTTATATATGTTTATTATTGCGTTTGCTTCCTTAAATAATCACTTTTCACACACTCAGAGGTACATTTAGTACTTTAAAACGTAGTTTTTATACACTTACCGTCCTTTTTACCGGATACCGTCCTTTTTACCGGCAAAAAGTATTACCCCTTTTCGACATTGAAGACAGGTTTGAAAACCAGTTACATTTTCTGTGAAGCGGTGGGAGACTGGAGAAGCGAAAGGAGACTGCCACATCAAAGAACATTTTCGTCATCTACATCAGCCTTGTATACTCGTTACCAATTTCCCTTTGTAAGCCTATGTGGTATCTATGTAGTTCGTTGTGATGTCTATTGTCGCATAGCAGGGTTAAGCACCCCGGAAAAATGATCGTCTAGTGGATTTGGGTTAGGACTTCAATCGTGGCAAGTGGCCACAGGACAATTTAAATGTTCAGTCACGGAGGCAACCAGTTTCTGTGGAGTCTGCAACAATTCTTGATACTGCAGCTTCAGCGAAAGGGTGAATTCAAAACACATAAAAGTACTTACAGTTTTCTACGTTTATTCACAAAACCCTAAATAAAGTTCCTACAATTTAAACTGTGAAGAAATATTCTCTCTCTGGTAAATTTATAAAATATATCAGATACGAAATGAGACTAAGTCGAAATTATCGCATCGCTCTCATCGCGTCCTGTGTCTGGAACTGTTGTCTGGCCTGGCAGCGTTCAGCGGCGTTCTTCCACGAGAATAGGAGAGTAACTTCTTACACGACGGAAGACCAGAGAGAAGTGCTCTAATCGGGTGATTCCGTTGGTTTATATACAGTTTGATTCGTGCATATTCGTGCAGATCTTGTTTCAATTGACGTCATAAAACACCACAGAACACCACTTATACCCCAAGATGGCGGAGAGGTATTTCTTAACCCCTTACTTCCATTCCGGGATAGTAGGGCATCCTGTGGGTATCCTATGCTAATAGTATGCGTTCTCGCATTTAAAAGGACACTGGCATTTGGTAGGTGTACAATTTCAATACCGACAGTACCGCCCAGCGAACGTGCTATATTGCACAATTCTCAGAGCTGAAAGTGATACTGGGTGTGTTGAGGTTAGGTCGGGTCAGTATACAATGCTAAAATCTGTCAAAAGCATTCTGATGGGGTTATCCTAGGTTAGGTTTATACTAGCTAATATGCCAATCATAATATCAAATTCTGTCGAAAACACCTTAGTAAGGTTACTTTAGGTCAGACTATTGTCTAATTTCGTGTCTCGTGCTCCACTTCTGTAGCAAGTGTGCAGAGTACTTTTAGGTCAGTTGCACTGATGTTATGCAATGCAAATATACTAAGAATATGAATAAAATTACATAACTTGTGCCTGAGAACAGCGTTTATACTTATTAAAGTTACTCAACAGAGAATTATTTCCAAGTAGGACTTGGCCATTCTGATTAACTGATTAACACTTCGGGAACCAAGACTCCCAAGTGCAATCATATGACTCCGACGCGCCCCACGGAGGTTAACCTGACGCGCTCTGTGGAGGGCATTTCGTTACAATCCTCCCAACCAAGACGTGAGGTCCGGTAACCTTTTATCGGAGCTCGAGTCTGGATCAGATGAATGCCAGAATTTACACAATAGTGACCAGGATGTGGCCAGGATGACCTGACCCATGGAAATCAGGATAACCAATCACATGTGGTGACCAGGATGTAACAGCATCACGGTCAACACTGTGACGGGGATCCATGACCAGGATCAGACACTAGCGGTTTAAGGGATACGAAATGCACTACATGGATCATTTATTAATGTTTGACAATACCGGAACGCCTCCAGACAACAGGAATCACCTTTTTCTCTTAAGGAATTACATTCTCAATTACTCAATTAATCCAAAACAAAAATAAAATTTAACCGATATTGATATAGATAATAATACGTTTCCTATATCATTATTCTATTAGTGGGGAAAAACTGATAATAAAAGGCTGTATAATCGAAGCTATGCTTCTTTAAAGGAGTTCCCCATAAAAGGTTAAAACGACACAGAGGACAACTTTGTTTTTGCTGCATCCAAGTTAACCCACAATAAAGATGTACTATCTGAGTACAGCGAGGACAGCAATATGCTGCACGAGGCCCAACGATGTCCAATAAGCATATCACGCATTGTCTCCCATCTCCATCAACTAAATTTTGTCTGGCTTGAAAGATTCGAAGGCTTGCATACAATTCAAGCGAGGATTGCAAGACTTGATGATTGTGTTGTGCATTTTCCCATTCATAGGTATGTTCCGCCTGCACATGATGGAATGTTTCACCAATGATCATTCGATATTCACGGGGTAAATCAGGTACAGAGATTTGACTATATTCACTAGGGCGAAATGGACGGACCGGAGTAGATGTGATGAATGTATCGATCCCATTCTCCGATTCATAAGGGATTCGTTGATCATAATATGTTCCATCCCACCGTTGGTCATTCCAATAATGAATGACACTCGTACGGCTTGATCGTGCTGCCTCCAGAGGGGTTGCTAATCGAGCCTCATGTTCGATTACCACTATGTGAGGCATCACCAGTTCGCATCCTACTTCCGTTGTATGGAGACAATACCGGTACAAGACTTGAGTTCGAATCAATTCTAAGTGACCGGTGACTTCATTTAACTGTACCACATCCCACACACGGATTTTACGCTGAAAAGCGGAAGCTCCGTTGTGAAAGATCATGGGTACAGCGATACGAAATCTCTGTGTCCAGTACTCTAATTGCTCCGGAAGAAAATCTTCTGAAGTTGGGTTAACTATACGGTATGCATATGCAGTGGCCATTTTTCAAGGATTGAATACTACTTTTATGACTACAAACGATTTCAGCTATGAAAACTTAACTGACTGTAAACAATTATATATCAAGTGCAATAAAATAAAATAAATGTGACTAACTATACTCAATAATTGGAAAATAACTGCAAATCTCAAAAATTATTTTACACTATTCTACAGCTGTGCCGTATGAACAATTCTACTTTCCCCGTTAATGGTTCTTCGTTAGTTTTTAGTCTGTTGTCGATAGTGATGAAACTAGGAGTCACGTCTAGAATGTCACTATGTAATATTGATTGAGAATAACTTTTTCGTTTACTTTACTTGGAATACTTTTGTTGTTTGTAAAATAAGAAAATTATATAAGGACGTCCAAAGATGACAACAGTGCCCGACGGCGCGCAGCTGTAGGGGTCGCCTTCTCAACTTCTGTCATTAAAACTCAAAACTCATGAGGGTCCATTTCAGATGGTACCGGAAGCTTTGGCTCGTTACCAATGCCCCACCTCATGGGTGCACGGCAGTGCGGGCAAGCAGCTTGCTCATGGGCACCTGCTTTTGACCTGGCCCATGCAATACCACAGGAGTAGTGGATTTGCTGTTTACATTGGCCACATTCAAATAACGCCTGCCAAGTTTTAGAAATTTCTGTTAAGCAAATACAGCAAGGGTCTCCAAGACCCTTATAATGAGTTTGTACCTCCGTCATTTCGTTATATTTAATAATTTGGTTTCGTAAACTAAAGCGTTGTAATCGTCTTCCTTCGTGTTGGATTAAAGCTTCACGAAGGAGGCGATACTGTTTTTGTTGTTTCTCCAATTCATAAGTTTTCTGTACATTACCAGGAGGAAAGAATCGTGCAGGGTGCATTTGGTGCTGATAAAATCCAAATGAATCATCAGCATCTTCACTAGCGGGATATGTACTACCAGGGAAGATCTCATGACTCCTGAATGGTCGAACCAAGCCAGGATCGGCTATTAGGTCCAGTTCAGCATCCAATTTGTTTCGTCGATGGTCATAATAATGGCCATTCCAACAGGGGTCATTGACATAATGAATGACCTCGTCAGGACCGGGACCAGTGACCTCATGGGGTTCAACTTCTACTGGGAACTCCGGAAAGTACAAAAGATGGGGAAATATTACTTTTCTTTCCTCAGAGAGATAAAAACGATAGCCAAGTTGGTGTTGCATTATCTCTGTCTGGCAATTGGCAGGATTATAATGTCTTGTATTCTATATACGAATGTACCTTAGGCGGCGACATCTCCATAAATCTTTTGGGAAAAATAGACAGAAGTCATTACAAGGAGGTACTGCATGTTGGAAGGCTTCGCGTTTATGTAACTCAAACATCGCCTGCTCTTCTGCGAATTCCTCAAACTCTAAAGTATTTACCGAAGCCATTCCAACAGCAAAGTAATCAATGCAAATAAAATATAAACGACTATATTTAAAACAAAGAGACCACTATGTCAAAATAGAATTACGTATAGTACACTAAAATTTACACTTGATAGTACGCTCCCCTGGGTTCGTCTGCAACTTGGTGCACTCAATCAACACTCTTTCCACCAACTTTCAAATTTGTTTGCCTTGATTACTGGAGTCCTGTATGTAACTTATCTAATACACTCCAGGAACTCCGAATTTATAATAAATGGTCACACTGTTAGAACAGAATTACTAACTTCTTGGAAGAATTTTGACGAATAAACAAGACAAACACAGACGACCCATGATCGTCATGTATCAGGTTTCCAATCAATGTATATTCATCAATTGGGAAACCAGATTCATGAAAATCTTATGTACATATATTAGTCTTGTTAGACTTTTCTGCTTATATGTTTCTGCTTAGAATAAAAATAATGCATTTCTCAATCTTCACTCTGAAGGTTTTCATGTCATGTCGGCAACTGATAATGCCGATACACAGTATTTGGGCCTGTTCGGTAGTCAAACGTTGACCCTGTGAAATGTCCAACATAATCTGGGTGGTATTGACGATAGACAACAAAGGGTTGAAAACTCCTTGGTCGGCCATCTGAGTGATATCGTGCTCGTCTTCGACGACTATAGTCACGATATCTTGCACAGAATGGAGTAAACTCTGCTACATTTCTTGGCATGTGAAATCTATGATGTACACTGCTGGTAGTAGCCACCCGGTGACTATAATACCGCAGAGGTTCACTTATTTCACCCTGATCATTGATTTTTGGATATTGTAAATCAGGGCAATTGTATATCACTAAATATCTAGACCTATTTGCAAAAGTTAAATGAGTATCGATAGCACTGTCATAATAATATATCAACTCTTGCTCAACCTCTATATATAGTATATTTAAATCAAAATCAAAATATTGACATCCAAATTCATCCTCAATACTCAAGAGATCCGTATCTCTCATAAAATCTTGTTCATATGTATTGGGTCGTATGATATCTCGATCAAATTCATGAGGAGAGGCCAACGGGCGAGGTGTCCCGAAAAACTCGCTCCTTGCCCACTCCCACGGTCTCGGTCGAATATCGATTATAGGATGCGAGACAACATTAGTAGGTAATGGAGTAAATTGTCTTGCTTCTACATCACTTAAAGGAGGGGTGTGTACTTCTAATTCAAGATCAGCTCACGCTAGCTCGTTCTGTATCACACTGATGCCGGACTCTGCTATGTCAGAGTCCAGAACAGTGGTAGAATCACTAGGCATAGAATCACTCGTAGGTGTGGTCATACTGGAAGAAGTATGTGATCTCATTGTAATATCATAAACAAACCCACCGAGTCCGTCTTGGTTCTCGGGGTCTCGATGAATAATTGCATCATGGGTTCTAACAGGTAATCTTGAAGGAAGAACTAACGTTTCCACGGTATCCGTAGGCGAATAAGGTGGAAGTCGTTCAGGTGTATATAGTAAAATAGAGTCAGTAGGAGTTTGAACACTACTTGGAGGGGTCGACAAAAGGTCGGAAGATGCTAGAGAAGGTGATGGTGATGCTTCTATTGATGCCACTACAGATACACAATTATCAGATGAATTGCTATTTATATTACGTTCATACTAGATGAATTAGTGTCTTGAAAAAGTTCTCGTGAAATGGTACTATTACTGTCAGTTCCAGTACTAACTGTACTTGAAGTTTCATCATCATATAAATTGTCACGATCATTATAATAACTCTGGTAATCAGGGAAATCATCGATCCCACTGTCAACACTAGAATCAGATTCTGCCATTTGTACACTGATCACTGAAACAAAAACACACAGTGTGTGAACTACTGTTTTTCAGTTTCTTTGTCTATATCGAACATAGTTATGTGGACATTGGCAGAATCCACATCATGTTGTACACGGGGATATATTGATTTCCTATTAGGTTGAGGAGAAGGTCTAAAGTTTTGAACAGCTTTTCTCATCATATCTCTAAAACTCTTAGGAGGTTGTTGTTGTTGTTGTGATCCAGTTGGATTAACAGGAGCTGAAGGCTGTGGTCTAGGTCCCATACTAGTATAGATTTCATCATCAGCAAATGCAAAGTTAGACATTTCACTATCATCAACAGCAGAAAAAGTCGGTTTACTTTTACGGTTTCTTAACCACTTGTATATCTGTTTGTGTCTATTGGTTCGATAGCACTTCCAAAGCAGATGTAATCCTATTATTAATGCAACAGTCACGAGAGCATAAGCCCACTTAGGGACTTTAAATGATTCTGTCATTTGTAAATTTAGCGAGTCAAGTTCATGAATTAAGTCATCCATGGGTAGTCATCCAAGTGTTCTATTCCTTTCGGTATCGTAAACGTCGATATATTCACTCTCTCTATGACAGGTTTCCACATCTGTCGTTGTAACAACGAGAAATTTGGTAACACTGTCTTTGTGACAATCCGAAAAGTAGAATTATCCCTTTTATGGAAATAACTCGGTAGCATTAATTGACCGCTCGATGCCATACATAACGGTTTTAATTCCAAAATTCCAATTGGCGGAAGAATCCGTTTCGGTTTTGGATTTCTTCGTTTCGGACACGTAATTGAGAATCGTAGTGGGACATCTGTCGTGATGTACCACATTCCTTCATCAATTCTAGTACTGAATGGGAGGTCGATATTCAATCGAACTTCCGTTTGACATAAGTTCGGAATCTCTGATTTCATGTTTAGAAACAAGGCTAACATACAATTTGTCGTCGTATGTATCATTCGTACGGCACCTACTAAAGGACAAAACAACTTTTTGTTATCTACACATTGGTCATGTCCTATTTCTGGGACATACTTCGTCCTTTCTTTATTAATAATTAATATGTCAGATTCAAGAGTATATATTGCTACTAATTTATTTGCGACTCGCGACGCATTCTTGGTTACATTGACAAAGGGTACAGGCAAAGCCTGCACCTTGAACACTCCGGATTGTAAGTTCGAATTACGTAAGGGGATCTTCATAAAGATCACCAGTTTATCGTCGTCATAAATGGCAGCCGTCGTAAGCAAATGATAATATTGCCATAATTCTGTCGTCAGATCTAGCGGCAACATTGACTTATCATCTAATTGAACTTTAATACTCATTAATACGTTATGATTGATCTTAACGCAACGGCAAGAGTAGAGTTTTCACCATTTATTTCTACAAAAGTTTGTCGAAAAGCTATGGTTGTAGCAGAATACAAATTATTGGTATATCTCATACTTCGATCAAGTCTACGCACATATTGTATAAAGGGCTGAAGTTCATAAACAAACATTGTACTCCAATCACTAGTTACCATATTTACTTCTTTCACTTTCTTAAAAATCACATTGTTTCTAATAATAGTATGTCCATCTATTATTGTAGTCAAAAGACCAACTAATAACATCCAACGCAACATCTTGCTCCTACAATGAGAAAGGAAGCAAGAGTTAGCGCAATGAGTAATACGCGATTCAATTACTTTCACTCTGACGATTTACTTCCTGGGTGTAAAAGGTCAGAAGATTAATCCAACTACAAGAGAGTCTTAGTCAGTTCGCGAGGCTGACAAGATCTCACTCATAGTTTCGTTCCGAACAAATCATAACTCAATATAATTTTGTTACTCATTTTACACTTTCTCCCGTCTCTCTCAAACTTAAGGAGAGGCATGCCATATGTGTTACGTTTAGTTATCATTAGTCTTGTGGTAACATTTAATCACTAGTACTCCAGGTAGAGGGTATCATAACCGCTCCTAATTCTAATGTTTCACCTGGTTCTTTAATCTTGTTATGATCTCTTAACACAGCTTGTATGCAAGAGATCATCTCAGTTATATCTTTACTTGGTTGTTTTGGTTGAGGCTCACTACTTTGGCCTTTTTCTTCAGTTATATGCAATTGATCAACTTCCATCATTGAATCATTTAATCGATCATTTCGATCGTCAGCAATGAACCTTGATGGTTGTTGATCAGCTGAAGGGGCTCGTAGCTCTTTCATACGTCTCTTGTAATCTCGTACCTGTTGTACTTGTTGTCATAATTCTGCTAATGGAACACCATCTTCTTCTGAAGAAGAATGTTCTCGTCTTTGTCGTTTATCTTTAATGAATGATGTTAAGGGGTGTTTTTCTTGAATCCCTTGCATATCGTCACTCTCATTACTGTCACTACTGCTATCATCTTCAGTAGTCGACTGTTCTGACGGGGCAGCGTAACGTTGTATTCGTCGTGCTCTAACAGGTTGGACAGGTTGAGGCACCTCCCATTCTTGAGGTGCTTTACTAAGTCTTTCTCCATGACACTTTATTATTCTGCGAGTTAATTGATCTTGTATCTTGTAACTCACTGGACCTGTTCTCTCAATGACTCAAAATGGGTAGTCCCATTTCGATTCTAATTTTCCTTTAGATTTACCTGAGGAGTATAAAACAGGATCACCCACTTCAAAGGTGATATCCTTTGCTGTAATATCGTGCAATCTTTGTTGCTTTAATACTTGTTTCTTTTGTGTAGCTTGTTGTTTTCTAAATGCTTTATGTTGTTCCTGAATGGCTATCTTATGAGGTTCTTCACCTACATATTTTTCTCGAGGTTTAAGTATATTGTCAAGTGGCAAAACCACATCTCTGCCATACACCAGATAAAATGGAGAGAATCCAGAAGATTCGCTGCCATTAAATCTGATGGCTGCCATAGCTTGGTTTAGGAATAAATCCCATGTTTCTAATTCTTCTTGAGCTAGTTTTGCTAAGATGTCATTCAGCGTTCTATGTAGCCTCTCCACCTTCCCATTAGATTGTGGATGGAAGTAGGAAGTGGTTACATGATGTATCTTGAAATAATCAGTTAAGTATTTCATCACTGCATTTACATTTTCAGATCCATTGTCTGTTAATATTTCTAAAGGACATCCAAATCTTGGAAAAATTTGATCTATTATCAAGTTAGCAATTGTTTCCGCCTTTTTATCAGGCACTGGAAACGCTTCAGGCCAGCCAAAATAAATATCTATGAAGGTCACAATGTATTTATTTCCTGACAAAGTTTCAGGGTGTGGACCACTCATATCCAATGCTATTTTAGCAAAAGGGTATGGAGGTCTGTCAGTCTCTTGCAATGGCAAAGTGTGAGCTCTGGTGTTACGAGCTCGACACACAAGACAATTTTCTACATGTTTATATATATGTTTATATAAATCTTTCCAATAATATTTCCTACTGATATTATTGTACACTTTGTCTATGCCAAGGTGACCTAGTTCATCATGGTATTGTTTCAACACATCTGCATGTAATTGTTCGGGTATGCACAAGCGTACCCGCGGGTTATCATCAACTGTACTAATGTAATATAATACTCCCTCAATCATGAGGTATCTACTACTAATGTGTGCAGGGGTATTGTTACCTTGATACTTCTTAATGATTTCTACAATCTTTTCATCTTTCTGTTGCTCTACCTTCATGTCCAAATCTTTATAATTAATTGCTTGTGGTTCGGGTGGAACCTGAGGTTCATCTGTGATGACATGTACATATCTTTGAGGATCAAATTTGTTACTATTGATAATTCCAATTTGCAATGCTTTCTGATTTTACACATTATCCATCTCGTACCCGGGGTCAGCGTTTGCAATTCCCTCAGGCAAACGAGAAAGTAGGTCAACACATGTATTCTTTCTACCTGGTAAATATTCAATCTTACAATTGTAACTAGCTATCTTTAATGCCCAGCGTTGTACTTTGGCATTGTTTTGCGGACTTTTCAACAAGTACTGCAAGGGGGCATGATCTGTTTTAATAACAAACTCTGCTCCCTGCAAGTAGCTATTGAACTTATCCAATGCATATGAGATAGTGAAAGCTTCTTTCTCAATTGTCAACCATTTCTGTTGGGTTTCACCCAATTTATGAGATAGGAAGACAATGGGTTTTTCATCAGGTACTCCAGGTAGTTGACCTGTTTCGTCATCACATGTTTGTGCCAAAACCGCTCCGACACAGCGGCCACTGGCATCTGTGTAAAGCACGTAAGGCTTTCTTGGATTTGGATATGACAAATGAGCAACTTGAGTTAAACGATCTTTCAACTCTTGAAAGGCTTTTTGATGTGTGTCACGCCAATGAAA
Organism: Pictodentalium vernedei; assembly: GCA_031216915.1. NCBI lineage: Eukaryota > Metazoa > Mollusca > Scaphopoda > Dentaliida > Dentaliidae > Pictodentalium > Pictodentalium vernedei. The sequence goes on from JAUFNR010000078.1 coordinate 45,323, forward strand.
TCTTGCATATTTCTTTGTCAGTTCTAATAATGGTTGAGCAATTTTGCTGAACCGAGGAATAAATCTACGGTAATATGAGGTCATGCCCATAAAAGATCTCACTTCCGTTACTGTTTTCGGCGGACTTAATTTTTGAATGACCTCGACCTTCGAAGTCTCAGGTTTAATTCCATCTTTACTAATTACAAAACCAAGATAAGATGTTTCAGATTGAAAGAAGGAACACTTCTTAGCTTTTAGCTTCAATTTATGTTTTCTTAGTCGACCAAATACTTGTTTAATGTGGTCAATATGAGATTTTATGTCACGGCTGAAAATCAAGATATCGTCAAAGTAGGCCAGAGAAAAATCCTCTAGGTCCTCCAAGACGCTTGTCATGAGGGATTGATACACCGAGGGCGCGTTCACGAGTCCAAAGGCCATTACATTGAACTCATAAAGGCCCTTATGGCAAACAAAGGCCGTTTTAGGTCTGTCTTCTTCATCCATCTTGACTTGCCAGTAACCTGACTTCATGTCAAGGGTGGTGAAGTATTGACAGCCATTGAATAAAGTAAAGATGTCGTCAATCAATGGAAGCGGCCAGTTCGTAACTTTCGTTACTTCATTGAGCTTGCAGAAATCAATGCAGAAGCGTTTCGAGCCGTCTTTCTTGTCCACGAGCAGGCACGGAAAACTCCATGCACTATTTGACCTTCGAATAATTCCGGATTGAAGCATTTCTTCAAGTGCTTCGTCCATAATTTTTCTCTTAAGTAATGGAACTCTATATGCTCTACTTTTGATTGGTGGCGCATCACCTGTGTCGATGCGCATCTTAACTGTATCTGTCTGAGTTAATTCTTTATCCGTTTTAGCAAACAAGTCTTTATTATTATTGATGACTGGCATCAACAGGTGCCGTTTGTCTTCAGGCACCTGTATGTCAGCATCTGTGATCTGGTCTTCAGGTGTATTTTGAGTTAAGATCTGATTAATTTCTAAGACTTTTTCTTCCTGTTCTATTGGTTCAAGTTTTCCAATCAAACATCCCCTTTTCAAGGTGTAATGTTTGTTGGTTCTATTCACCAACAGTACAGGTATGGTTTCATTTCCATTAGTGACTATACTATTGCTAACTAAGAGGCCAGGCTGTTCAGCCACATGACCTTTAGTCAGTCCATGATGTTCTAAGTATTTTCTGTCAAAGACAGATTTGGCACCGGAAGCTTTTGCTGTACACAAACAAGTGGATTGTGGTTTCAGTTCCACCTGATTGATCAGTCGAGTAAGACAACTCACCTGTATATCTTGAACAATAGGTATATAGTGACCATCTAATCTCAATTTATGAAATTCCCAATATAAATTAACTCGATTGCCCCTAATCCAATCCATGCCTAATAACATGCTTCGATTCAATTCATTTATTACTAAGAACTCATGCACCTGATAAATTCCTTGAATATAAAATTCAAGTCTAACTTTTCCTCGAGGGAGAGTGTCATTCCCAGTAATACCTGCAATGCGAGGCAAAGAATTTTTATCACCAACTAATTTCGGTCGGTGTTTAAGATTTTTCCAAAATTTTGTACTAATACAACTTGTCTGTGCCCCTGTATCTAATAAGGCACATACTCGTTGTCCTTTGATGTTCACTAAGACACTATTCAAAGAAGCAGCCCCATAATTTATGGTTACTGTTTCCGGTTGAGAATTTCTAAGTTTTTGTTGCTGTTGTTCCCCATTTGGGTAATCATCATTGTTTACTAAGTTAGTTCCCTTGGTTTCCATAGAGTGTTTCACTTCCTGTTGACATGGGTTTTTCCAATTACTCCCCCTTGGGTTTTTCCTGTTTTGTTGTTTTGGGTTTTTCCCAAGTGATTTCTCTTGGCTCCTTATTCTTGGATTCCTATTTCCTGATTCACTTACTTCCTGTTTCTGTTGATTTATTTCAATACAACCCTGCTTACCTGGTTGATTATAATCACAAGACTTTTTCATGGTTTGATTTTCATAAGCATTTTTCATATAAATCATAATATCAGGGTCTACATCTACAATGTGTATTTCTTTTAATTGTTTAGGAGTAAAGTTTTGTAGAACTCTCACATAAACATCTGCACACTTCTGTTTAGGTACACCATATATCCCGCTACTGATTAGTGGGATGGCTATGCTTACAAAATTGTTGTTGTCACATACCTGCAATACTTTTTGTACAGTACTGTATAAAACATTGAGACATTTATTTTTATCACTGTAATCATTCCAGCGTGGTCCCACAGCATGTATCACTTTTAAACATGGCAATTTTCCACAAGTGGTAGTCATATTCTCACCTACTGGAAGATTTCCATGCTGTTGAATATATTGTTGACATTCTTGTTCAAGAGCTGGACCAGCTCCAAGAGCTATAGCTCTGGCAACACCTCTGCCATGGGTTAATTGGCTATTGGCCACATTTACCATAGCGTCAGTAGCTACCTGAGTTATTCCAGTCCTGTATACTTTTACTTTCAGACCACTGGTGGTCTGATAGCTGAAACAATTTTGTGAAGTACATTTTGCATGCTGACTGTCCTTTGCAGGGCAGCCATTTTGTGAGTTGGCCTTGAGTTTCCTAGGCCTACCAGTCAGAGGAATGGTTGTGAATTTTACTGTACAATTTTTCCTATTGTGTGTGGTCTGACCACACCTTGTGCATTGAATGCTTTTACTTTTCACTGGAGGAGAATCATTTTTGGTTCTCCTTGTTTGAGACTGAGTACTTGGCTTTATATTACATGTTTTATTACCCGTATTTCCACCTGTCTTATTATTTACAATTTTATTTTTACAGTTATTCATACATTCATTTTGTACATTAATTTTCACGTCTCCCTGGTGATTTCCATTTTCACTTCTGTTGGGAGCATGTGACTTCTCATTAACTCTGCTCATTGCCCCATATGGGCAGAGTTCCCTTCGTTTAAATTGACTTGGCAATCGCGAGCGAAGTGGTTTGGCTTCCCACAGCGAAAGCAGCAAAAGGTCGTCCCTGGTGACCTTTCACCTGCTGGCTGAATATCAAGTGTTCTCACTTGCTTGGTCAAGTTAACGTGGCAATAGCGTTTCACGTGACCAACGGCGTTACAATGATTGCAAACCGGTCTTGAAAATCGTGTTGGTTTCTGATATCTGTTGTAATTTTGTCCTCCCCTATTTCGGTATTGATTATTGTACTGATTTTTGTTCTGATTCTGATATGGAGGTCGCGCATAACCTCCACTGTAGTTTTTCGTTAAGATATTCACCTTATGGCGTCGGTGCGCCACACCTATGTCCATGGGAGTCTCGTCCCTCGTCTCCAAAGGGAGATCTACAGGTTCTTCCTGTTCGTCGATGGGATCACGAAACACAGGGTCCCGATAGCGCTCATATTCTTCATATTGTCGGTCGAATGCCTTCCCAAAGGGCGCTTTTCCTTTGGCGGCTTCAGAGCGGGCACGAAATTTGATTTTCGCGGCATTTTCAAATAATGCTTGACTAACAGCATTTTCTAGCATTTTGGGCATGCGACGGATTAGTTTCATCCGAACATCGTTGTCATACAACCCATCACAAAAGTAATCTGAGAGGTTTTTCTGGATGGTGGGGTTATCAATCTCCTGATCAAAGGCATCTTTCGCTAGATCAAGCAGTTGCTCAGCATATGAGACAAGAGTTTGATTTTTCCCTTGTCGCATATGGCACAGCTGATTGGTAGCCATGGAGTTATCCATTGTGGTGCTATAGCGACTTTTCAGTTCACCATACAGTTCGGACCAAGGCATTTCAGGATTTTTCCTCATTGATCGTAAAATAAAATCAGCAACTACAAAGTCACTGGTTTGAGCGGCGATTTTAAGTCGTCGCTTCTATTCTACGTCATTTGTCTCACAGAAAAGGTCAAGAGATTTTATCCAACCCCGAAAATTCAGGGGGTTCCCGTCAAATTTTTTAATATGGGAATGAATGGACTGAGCCTGAGTGGCGTTAGCAGTCTTTGCATTACTCTTTTCACTTTGGCGCACGGTTTCATGCAGGTCGATTATGGCAGAAGACGTGGGGTCATTGGCTCGTTTTTCAGCGTCTGCCAATTGATTTTTGACTCTCCGCAGTTTTGCTTGGGCACCAGCTTTCTCAGTAGCTAGCTGTAATTCTAAATCAGCTTTCTGCTGTATCAGTTCTGCTTTAACTTGGGCGAGGGCTGTCTGCGTTTGTTGAAGGGTTTGTTGTGAGGCAGCATGCTGCTGCTGCAAGCCCTGAGCTTGAGAGCCCAGTTCAGCGATTTGCCACTCATACTAACCCACAAGACCTTCCTTCTCCTGTTTCTGTTGAGTAACCTCATTGATTAGCCGTTGCTCTCTGTCTGTCAGTGGCGTAGTCATTTTTAAGCTATTCAATGAATTCTATTACTATAAAATAATTTACAATTTAATTTTTCTGCTGTTAACGAACGTAAAATGAAGAAAATTGCACCTACCTTGCTAGCACTACAACTGTTGAAACACACGCGGCTGTCTTTTCAGAATTTCCTGGAATTCCTCGAGATTTTTCACAGTTCCTTGAATTTCCGTTTTTCTCTGATGTTCAGTCAAAAGTTCAATATATCTGATGAGCAACGCTCGGTGCGACCAGTCGAGCGTGGTTTGGATGTGATAGCAATTAGCGGTCGGCGTCAGTGTAAATAATGGCGTGTTGGACATGCAACCAGTTCCACCATGGAGCTGTACCAATTTTGGATTCAGAGGGCACTGTCTGCGTCTGCTGCCTTACAAATTTTCAACTGCCAGGCGTTCAATTTACCAGTAAAATTAAGGGATGTCTGTCCCTCATAAATATTTAGCAAAAAGTTCTCACAAGTTCACTGTGCTCCCCAGCGGCAATGTTTTGAGTCAATTTCGGCTTCACTGGGTCCGTTAGGGTTAATAGATGTTACTAGAATGTTCACCCGATCGTTTCAAGATAGTTAGAAGTCAGAGTCTACATCCTGACGAATGGCACCATATGAACTGGCCTGTGGCATAGCAGGGTTAAGTACCCCGGAAAAATGATCGTCTAGTGGATTTGGGTTAGGACTTCAATCGTGGCAAGTGGCCACAGGACAATTTAAATGTTCAGTCACGGAGGCAACCAGTTTCTGTGGAGTCTGCAACAATTCTTGATACTGCAGCCGCAGCGAAAGGGTGAATTCAAAACACATAAAAGTACTTACAGTTTTCTACGTTTATTCACAAAACCCTAAATAAAGTTCCTACAATTTAAACTGTGAAGAAATATTCTCTCTCTGGTAAATTTATAAAATATATCAGATACGAAATGAGACTAAGTCGAAATTATCGCATCGCTCTCATCGCATCCTGTGTCTGGAACTGTTGTCTGGCCTGGCAGCGTTCGGCGGCGTTCTTCCATGAGAATAGGAGAGTGACTTCTTACACGACGGAAGACCAGAGAGAAGTGCTCTAATCGGGTGATTCCGTTGGTTTATATACAGTTTGATTCGTGCATATTCGTGCAGATCTTGTTTCAATTGACGTCATAAAACACCACAGAACACCACTTATACCCCAAGATGGCGGAGAGGTATTTCTTAACCCCTTACTTCCATTCCGGGATAGTAGGGCATCCTGTGGGTATCCTATGCTAATAGTATGCGTTCTCGCATTTAAAAGGACACTGGCATTTGGTAGGTGTACAATTTCAATACCGACAGTACCGCCCAGCGAACGTGCTATATTGCACAATTCTCAGAGCTGAAAGTGATACTGGGTGTGTTGAGGTTAGGTCGGGTCAGTATACAATGCTAAAATCTGTCAAAAGCATTCTGATGGGGTTATCCTAGGTTAGGTTTATACTAGCTAATATGCCAATCATAATATCAAATTCTGTCGAAAACACCTTAGTAAGGTTACTTTAGGTCAGACTATTGTCTAATTTCGTGTCTCGTGCTCCACTTCTGTAGCAAGTGTGCAGAGTACTTTTAGGTCAGTTGCACTGATGTTATGCAATGCAAATATACTAAGAATATGAATAAAATTACATAACTTGTGCCTGAGAACAGCGTTTATACTTATTAAAGTTACTCAACAGAGAATTATTTCCAAGTAGGACTTGGCCATTCTGATTAACTGATTAACACTTCGGGAACCAAGACTCCCAAGTGCAATCATATGACTCTGATGCGCCCCACGGAGGTTAACCCGACGTGCTCCGTGGAGGGCATTTCATTACACTATGTAGTTCTATGTGGTATCTATGTAGTTCTATGTAGTTTTTATGTAGTTCTAAGTGATAAATCGTCGCACCGTTTTGAGGTATCTATCTCTTTTGGGAACAATGCCTACCTCAAATTTGATGACCACTGTTGTCCAACGAAAATTGAGGTATTGCCCAGCCCCCCCCCCCCCTCCCCCAACCCCATGTCATATTGGCAATTTGTTTTCTTTGCCCCAAAATGCAAAAACTCAAGTCCCCCTACCCCCGTGTTTTAGACAATCTTTCACATAATGCATCCTGAAGGGTTTGGAATGATTCCAGAATGACGCGGAATGACACGGAATGACACCCAAAATTAATAGTTTTAGCCCCAAATGGGGTTTAAAGCCTAGCTAGAACACGGATCGTCATGATGAATGACAATTTGCATGTTTCATTCCAACTAAACTGAAAAGTCGGCAGGTATTGAAACTCCCGAGGGTGTGTGTTTTGACAATGCAGTAGCCGACTTGATTGGCCGAAATTTTACTGAGACTCATCACTGAATACTAACTAATCCCATTGTTTGTTGATTGAAAACAATCGGCTAAACATAGGTTGATGTTCATAAAAAACGGAAAGTGTAATGCTGTTGTAGTGATTAGTCCATATCCCCTCATTACGACTAATAAAGCTTGGCTAACACCACCTTAAACTTCAAACCCTCACCTGGTTACTTCTGAGGGAGTGATATAATTGATGTTTTCACAAAATTCTTCATTTAATTTATTTAGTTAATTTTTTTTGGGTGCCGGGGGCTATTTGGAATTTCCGAAAGGATTACCAGATACCTCATATATTACATACGGCATCCCATTTCCCAGAAGGCTTGAGGGATGACTCCCGGTTTTTCAAAACTAAATAGTTGGAGCTTTCTCCACTCTTTTTTTTTGTAACCGCTATGGTCAGTATACCGGGGGCGCTACCGAATCAGACGTGCCAGGAGCCGGACAATCAGGTGACGACATGTGAGCTCATCTAAGCTATACCACCTGCTCGTGAAAACTGATAAACGAGCTTGGGAGACGACTAACATAAGCTATCAGATTTCTGTCGAATCCCTCCCTTACATAGCTACCTTCTGTTTGCATATCTTTGTTATATTGTATTTTATGTTGCTTATTCTTTCATCGTCTCTTGTGAAATGAATGTATTTAACAAATGGACTGGTATCTTATTGGTTTGTCTGTCCACTAGGGTGTTCCCGAAGACCAACGGAGTTAATCCACTCCTTCAATTGTCCCAATTAGATCAATGAAGATCTGACATACTCTTGTATTTCGCAGCCAGATGCCTGATGGTTTTATGTACATAGATGTGAATGGTAGTCTAGGCCAGTGATGTATAACCTGCCCACATTAATAGCTTCCATTGCAGCATATCATAACTCATTCACTTCATCCAGTGTCATATATGTTTTATACTGGTTTACAATATTTACATGTAAATATGTTCTTTTTTGTATTGCAGCATCCTATTCTACTTCTTTCAGTCTTATTCAGAACTTACTACTCTTGCCAACCAGTATGTAAACTTGAAACGGTACCACAAAATTGTAAACAACAAAATCATCCGAGTAATTTCCCGACTGGTTGATGCTGGTATTACATAAATGTGTAACATAAATGTCTACAGAGCTCGGATTGGTTTTTTTAATAGTGTTGTCTATTGTCACGGCATTAAAAATAAGCTCCAAAAACATCAAATATGCTGTGCTACATGCATATGCGCGGGAAGGGAAGCAGTCTACTTAACGCCCTCACTGTTATGATTGCATTATTCTTCAGTTTGTTCGATTGTCCAGTTACGCTTGGGGACAAAAATGCATGGTCATTGGAACCGCATTTTAATTATAATTTGGGTACAGGTGTTTCGGTGATTGACAGAGTTTTTTATTTAACACTTTCGGCTCCCATTCTCACACTCACAGTGCTCTTGCTAGTATTAATTATATTATCGGGCGATATTGAATTGAACCCAGGCCCAAATCCTACAGACTCAAATAAGAGAGTAAATATATTAAAAATGTGCCATTTGAATGTACAAAGCGTAGATGTACAAACGAAATTAGACATTATAAAATGTGAATCGCTGGACTTTGATATTCTGGCTCTCACCGAGACGTGGCTAACTGATAACACTCCGATATCTAATGTACTTCTGCCTAGCTTTCAGGAGCCATTACGTAAGAAACGGCCGGCGAGGGGGGGGGGGGGGGGGGGGGGTATATTTCAAGGAGGGCATTGCCTTCCGACATAGACCTGATCTTGAGTTAGTATATATTGAGTGTCTTTGGACTGAAGTTGTCACAATACATGGTAAGCCACTTTTGCTGGGTGTGTTTTACCGCCCACCCAATAGTCCACCCGAAACGTTGAATATTATTTCCGCCTCCATTGAAAAAGCCAAAGATACCCAAATTAAAGATCTTATTGTTACTGGTGATTTTAATGATAATCAACTTATGCCACTAGGAAGCAAACTTTTAGAAATTGCCAGATGTTTCAACTTGGCCCAGTTTGTCAATGATCCGACATGCATTACCGAAACTTCAGCGACGCTGCTCGACCTCTTTGCCTTCTCTCAGTCAGTGAACGCGGTGTCGTGTGAAGTTTTAGATCCCTTCTTCCCAGACATAATCCGCTATCACAAACCACTTGTTATCGAAATTGACTTCGCAAAATCAGCTCATGTTGCTTTCAAGAGACGTGTCTGGGCTTATGCATTAGGAAACTACATCGATCTAAATAATGCAATCGTTAACGAACAATGGGACGAAATATTTGATAACCCCGACCTGGACACTATTGTATCTGATTTTACCAATAAAATACTCCATTTGGCATCAAAGTATATCCCAAATAAATACATAACCTCGAACTAACCAACCTGAATGGTTTCATAATAACATAAGACTACTTATCAGACAAAAACGATTGTATCGTGCAGCCAAACGGAGTGGTCTTCCTCAAGCATGGTATAAATACAGACGTAAGAGGAATGAGGTCGTTTCAGCGATACGAAAGGCCAAAATGATCCATTTATCTAAAGTTCAAAACGTGCTGAAAAGCTCAGAGACTTCATCAGCACAATGGTGGAAGACCCTTAAATCTTTCATAGGAAATAATACTTCATTAGGGATCCCAATTATAACTCAAACGAGTGGCAACCGTCAGTGCCTGTAAGACTTTGCTTTATCGTGAAACGCAATGGGAGCCTCTGCAAGAAAGACGTCGCAAACACAAGCTAATTCAGTTTTTTTAAAATGTATCATCGCATGTTACCTCATTACCTCTCCAACAAGGTCCCCCCGCCTGCCTCCTCAACTACTTCGTCACTCAGTCTCAGATCAAGTCAAAACCACCGAGTTCCTTTTTGTCGGACCCAGTTGTACAAGACTTCATTCATCCCTAGTGTAACAGACCATTGGAATAAGTTGCCCATGCCTATCCGCGAGAACCCGTCACTGATTAACTTCAAGACTTTCCTAAACAAGGGAAACCAACGACCTCCAAGGTTCTACAGTAAGGCCAAATCTCGTTCAGCTCAGATATATCATTGTAGACTAAGGCTACAGTGCAGTAACCTTAATTCCCACCTATATGATAATCATCTATCACAAAACCCCTTATGTCAGTGTGGCGAGCATGAGACTCCCGATCATTTTTTCCTTCATTGCCCAATCTTCTCAGACGCACGCAATTATACGATTAACCTCCTCCCTTTTGAGGCAGACACATCCACACTTCTTTTTGGCTCAGAATTTCTTAACAACGATGACAACCGCCTTATCTTTGAAGTGGTACATGACTTTATTTTATCGAGTAAGCGATTCCAATGATTGGCTTGCAAGGCTTGTATCATAACAATGGTCCATTTCATATTCCCTTCCACATACTGTCCTGTCAAATTTCATAGCAGCCCACCGCCACCTTGTCTGTTTTCGTAGACTGAAATCGTGGTCTGTATTTGACGATTGATTTTGAAGACTGTATTCATAACTCTTTACTAAATGAATTGATTGAAATAAGCTACTCACTTTAGTATTTCTCGAGTGTATTTAACACACCATGTATTCAAACTCGCCGACACCTCTTCCTTTTCTTCTATCTTTTATTTATTTTTTTTTCTATTTTCATTTTTCTATCTTTTCAAATCGTTCGTACTCCATTCACGTTGTAGTTTAAACATTCTTGCATGTCGCTGCCCGGGGGTCTGCTCCCGCCCACCCTTACTGCGGGCAATGATCAGCATGGCCAGTGCTATTAACAAAACTCGTCACTCAAATTGTATTCTGTTTTCAGTTTTGGCCTTGGAGACCTGCCTTATGACCCCCTGTTGGATCGAGTTTGTTCCAATGGGGGTGATGGGCTGTGTCTTAATGTCAGAAAATCGTCTAATGCCCCAAACATTTCTTTTGTAATTGTCATCTTTTCTTTATCAGCACTGGAAAGGAGACCGCGAGGGGCGGGACGGGGACCTTCGGGCGTCAATACGTGAGCTTGTCTACTGACTGATACCGCCTGCCTGAGTGTAATGGCAAATGAGTTAGGGAGACGACTTACATAAGCTGTCAGCTTTTTGTCGAATCCCGTCCTTACATAGTAATCTATCTATTTGCTCACCTTTGTTATTCAGTGTACTGTTGTATCTTGTGTTGTTCCTGTTTTACCATCCAGCATGTAATGTACACAATTAACAAACTTTCCAATAAATATTGTTTAAACTAACTATAACTCACCAAAACAGAACGTATTTGTCGAACACTGAGAAAGCTGAGGTGCTCAACCGTTATTTCTGTACTATTCCTTGCGTAGATGATTCTAAAGCCTCGTTGCCAGCATCTGTTCTAACATCCCATGAAATCCTTGATAATATAACGCTCCACTGCCGCGATGTTTAATGAAGCACTGACAGCAATAAATGCGTCCAAAGCCTCTGGTCCGGATTTGGTCAGCCCTCGTCTACTAAAAGAGTGTAACACGTCCTTGTGTGAACCACTATCGATCCTGTTTAATATCCTATTGAATAACTGTTATTTTCCAACTGCATGGAAAAAGCTAATGTATCTCCAATTCTGAAAAAACCTCCCTCTAACTTAGTCACGAATTATCGTCCTATATCTTTGATTAGCTGTGTGGGCAAGGTATTTGAGAAATGCATCTTTAAGCGTCTATGGAAATTCCTGAGTGATAATAATACCCTTAGTCCATTTCAGTCTGGTTTTACACAACGGGACTCTACAGTTCTCCAACTATCAGATATATACGACGAATTCTGTCGTGCTCTGGATGATGGCAAGGCCAGAGTGATCTTCTGTGATGTTAGTAAAGCGTTTGATAAAGTTTGGCACGCCGGATTGCTTTACAAATTGGAGAAGGTCGGAATTAGGGGGGAATTACTGGATTTTCCCAGATCATATCTCTCTGATAGATCCCAGCGGGTTGTCATAGCAAACGAGTGCTCCTCTTGGAGAGCTGTCTGTTCTGGAGTTCCACAAGGTTCGATTCTTTGTCCTCTCTTATTCCTCATCTATATTAATGATATTACGGAAAATTTGATCAGCAGTCTGCGTCTCTTTGCAGACGACACATCTCTTTATCTTATTGTTGAAAATCCTGCCCAAACAGCTAATGTAATCAATCGCGATCTGGCGACAATGAAAATTGGGCTAGATTATGGCTGGTCGAATTCAATCCACAAAAAACTGAAAGTCTTCTCATATCTCGGAAAACTAATCCCCGTTCTCATCCACCCTTGTTATTTTCTAATACGCAAATTGCCGAAGTTGATAGTCACAAGCATTTAGGTGTTATATTGAATACTACTTGTACCTGGACTAATCACATTGATTATATCTGCGCTAAAGCCTGGACACGTATAGACTTAATCCGAAAGTACAAATTCATACTTGATAGATGTGTTCTGGAAAAAAAATACTTTGCATTCGTAAGACCCCTACTGGAATATGCTGATACGGTTTGGGATAACTGCAATGAAAGAGACATTGTTAATATAGAGAAAATTCAAGTTGCTGCAGCTAGGGTTGCTACCGGGGAACTGTCAGTGCCAGCAAAGCCCTATTATACTCCGAAACCTGCTGTGATACCCTCCAGGACAGGCGTGGAAAACACAAACTAATGCAGTTTTTCAAGATGTACCATTGCATAACGCCCCGATACATTGCTAGTAAGGTCCCACCCCCAGTATCGGCGAGCAATACGGCTCATAATCTTCGTTCAAGTGGTAACCTTAGGATTCCTTTTTGTCGATCCAATTTATACCAATCTTTTTTCATCCCGGCAGTAACTAAATTATGGAATAGAATGCCACTACCTGTTAGAGAGAATAGTTCTTATAGTAATTTTAAGAGTTACTTAAATCATAATAATCGACGGCCGCCATCGTTTTTCAGTAATGCAAAATGTCGTTCAGCACAGATATATCATTGCCGGTTGCGCTGGGATGTAGTAATCTCAATTCACACCTATATGCCAATCATATATCACTCTCACCCTATTGCCAATGTGGTGAGATCGAGTCGACTGAGCACTTTCTGTTAATGTGCCCTCTTTACTTTAATATTCGTAACCGTACCATTGGTCAACTATCTTTTACTCCAAATGTTTCAGTCTTACTCTATGGCTCCAAATTTTTGAGTAACGAAGAAAATCGTTCAGTCGTTGACCTTGTCCAGGATTATATTATAGCTTCAAAGAGTTCTAGTAAGTGAATATAGATAGGTGCATGCACGTGAGAGTGCATGAGTGTATGCATATGTATGTAAATATATATGTTTGTGTGTGCGTTTATGTGCGTGCGTATGTATGTTAAGTATGTATGGATGTGTGCGTGCGTACGTGCGTGCGTGCTTGCTTGTATGTGTGTCTGTATGTATGCATATATATATGCGTGTGTATATATATGTATCTGTGTATATATGTATGTGTATGTGTAAGAACGTAGACGGCTTACCTATGCACAGTTCATATCCAACTTGTACGTATGCTGTGACTACAGTCTACTTGTATTCTCTGTAATACTAGATGAATTATCGGATCAGTTTGCACCCAGGTTGGCTTCTTGCTTTCTTTCTTCTTTCCAATATTCTCTTTTTTCCTACAGTACCTCTCATGTCAATTTCCATGGTTTAAACAATATAAATGAAACTGTATGAGTGTCATTGTCAGGGCAAAGCCAGTCTAAATATAGGGGCAAGGGGCCTCATATATAAAGATATTGTAAGTTCAAAAGATATTCCGCATCAAGGCGAAAAAACCTACGTGAATTGCTCTTCTCTGTGAAGCTGGACATGGAAAAAACACACGTGGTGTATATCCAGCTTCAGCGCAGGGACCCAGGGGAGAAACGGTATGTTAGATAAGGTCTAATCTCATTTAATTTATACAGTATTCGCGAGTCTTACGAGACGTAATCGGTTGGTGGCAGGATATCGTCACGGCCAACTGAGAAACGAAATTCTAAAAGATAGAAATGTCATGTCATCATTAGTAATAGCAATGCGTGGCAGGAACGAATCGGTTTTCTCGACAAGTGAAATCACCGTTAAGTCACGCGCGAGATGACTTGTATTGATTCTGTCTCGATATACGTCATCCCCCACCGTTTTGACAGATGGACGGATGAGCGTCCGTCCACCTGACAGTTTAGGGTAAAAAGTATATATACCTTGAAGAGCAGAGCATTAGACACACACTTGGGGTCACACACACGTTGGTGAAGTCCAGGGCAGGCGGACTCTGTTTCCTGGCATAAGGGTACCTTCGATCACAGGACCCTGAAACGGCTGGAATCGCCAGAGAGGGCATTCCACGATTGATTTAGCTTAAGGTTGATAGGCGGCTATACGGGGCCAAATTCGTTCAGAAGGAACACCCAAGGTGAAACGTTAAAGTTTAGATTGTCGAGTAGCAGGTATCAGCCTGCAATAGTCAGAAGTGTAGGGTAATTGTATTGTGCGTATTAACCCTTTGAAGCGTCAGAATGATTGCGTTCTGAGTAGTTTGTTTTGCTGTCGAAGCATCGTAATACCGACTGGAGATCGGTGTGAGTGACAATTTCGCCCTAGCACAAAAAGGGGCATTTGTGAATCGTGAATTCAACCAGGAACGGTGAATATTTCAATAGGACTTTCACGGAGGACTTTCAAAAGGCACATAAGGTATGAGTAGACAATATCTGACCCAAATCAGAAGTACGGTGGCTTCATAGATGACAAACATTGCTGGTCGGAACCCTCCGACAGCCAGAGGTACAGTTACGCGCAGACGTTAACATTTGAGCCTAAGCGGGTGAAGCTCTTGTGGCGAGCTCACAGTAATAACATTTCAGATTTGTGAAGCTCTTATGGCGAGCTCACGGTAGTAAAATTCCCAGTGTGTAGACTATAGTGCCAGTACAGGGCTATAGAATTACTATATGATTGTTTAGAATTATTTAACCATAGCAACCAAATTTCTGTGAAAAGAATCAAATTGTTGATTGTTGAAATATTGAAACGGCTTTATTTTTATGTGTAAATAAAAGAATCGTTGTTACTTTAAATCATTCTTTCCATTACGCAGCCTGAAGTGATTAGGAATCACACCTAACGGAAATCGAACCTATTTCAGGCCAGTTTGGCAGAGAAGGAATCACGGCGTCGGTCTAACTCAGCTCCCTGCGCCGAGTTCGAGACACTTGGATTCCGACCCTCCACGTTGGTCTAATTTTCCCGCAACTTCATCAGCGGGACTAAATAACCCCACGTCAGCCCAGGCCTTACGGGGCCTCAGGTGTCCCTGACAGTCATTAATCCGATTATATCGTTATATTGTAAATGTCAAACGTGGAAACGACCTTTTATAAGCTCTTTAGCTTTCTGTCCTATCCACCATCAACAATGTTGTACTTTGTATCTCTTGAAATGTTGAACAAATAAATATTGTTTAAACTAAATGAATACAGTTTACAAATTCTTGAATAAATATTGTTTAAACTAAACCGGCGTTTCTGTTTGTTTGTTTTTTTCTCTCTCTCTTCGTCCATTCAATTTGCCTTGGCACAACATTTGGCTCGCCCTACCGTGGCGGACTCAAACCTTTACCATCGCCATGCCGAAACCGACTGGAGCCCCCCCCCCCCCCCCGCCCCTCTCTCTCTCTCTCTCTCTTGGAGTTTTGATGGCACTCCAAAGGTGAACTGCAGGGAAACAATAACCGCCTGGATACCTCTTCAGGTCTCATTTGAGGCAATAGGTAAGGTAGGTCTGTGTAATCCAAGCAAAACAAAATAAGGTTAACCGGATCGCAAGGGATTTTTAAATCCCACATCGTCCCTGCGCGCCTTCGGCCATACATGCTTTCGGTCCGGTGTCTACTGCGCATGCGTCACTTTCGGGGGAAAAGTGGGTCTAGATCTTAACACTGATGCCTATGGACAAAATATTTTAAACATTAATTACACAAATAACCTGTTGAAAGACAATATTTTACGCGTTATTTCCATTTAGTTTCATTATTCTAGTTTAATGTAATATGTTTATGTTGATTATAGCGCAATTATTTTTTGCTTCCTTTTTAATTTGAAAATTGGTCCTGAACATCGTGTAGAACCTTAGTAAATTTTACGAAAAAAGCCGACCCCCAAGTGTGTTTAAATGTATTTCTACTTCTACCAGGTAGTGACCACCTTCAAAAAGTTGAAGATCTTGTCACGAGATCAATGCCCATGTGCTATGGGGAAGGTGGCCTTTTCATGAGGCCAAGTCTGAGTGCATCCAAAGAGGCACTCATGGCTAGCTCTGATGGTAACTTGTTCCATTCAGAGATTGTCTTGGGGAAAAAGGACTCTTTCCTTTGTGTGGTTTTACATAATGGAATTTGATATGAGAGGGGGTGGCTGAGTCTTGAGTGCCTTATAGGGGGAATGAGTTTACTTTCCTTGCTAATAGCTGCCATTTGCACACTAAAAACTAAAGTGTTAAAACTGACACTTCCAAGGTGTTAAACCCATTCTACCTCTTAGAGTTTGATTTTAACACTCAAAGTGCAATGCTTTAAGCATTTAGACATTACAATCGTCAGACGTCTGAAACTTGAATGGATGGCACTTCCCATGTGTCTAGCATCGGTGGTTCTTCCAGAATCGTCCATAATTTGATTTGCGCTTGGCGGGTACATAATTAAAAGGACACAACGCAGATGACGCGGATCAGGCTCGAGAGTTCGAGCCTGATCCACGTCATCTGCGTTGTTTCTTTTTAAGTGTCGCGACATTACACTTGTCAAGTGGTATTATTGTAACACCTGTCAAGTTCTGGGATATCTACACTTGAACAAAGTGCTAGTTCAGCACTCAGTAAGTGTTAAATACAGCACTTCAAGTGTAGTTTTTAACACTTTAGTTTTTAGCGTGTGGTGATGTATTTTATAAAGCATTGCTAATCGGGCATTTTTTCTTCTCTCACGCAGGTCTGGCCAATTCAAAGAGATGAGCATATCACTCACACTAGAGGTGTTATAGAAGCTGTTGAAGACATAGCGGGCAGCCCGGCGTTGGATCATTTCAATGTTATTTATGTCCTTTTGCAGATGAAGGTCCCATACTGAGCAGGCGTATTCAAGTGTTGGACGAACCAGAGATTTATATGCAAGTGCCTTGACTGGTATTGGGCAGGCCTTAAGACTGCGTTTCAAGAACCCTAATGTTCTTGTGGCCTTGTTGCATATGTTTGTAATGTGTGTGTCCCATTTGAGGTTTGAGCTAATGGTAACACCCAGGTACTTAGCCGACTGTACATGGTGAAGGGACTGGCCATGCAGCGTGTAATTAGATTTTATGGGTGATTTCCTATTATGAACAGTCAGTACATTACACTTATCTGGGTGGAAGGCCATCTTCCACTTTTCCTCCCATACTGCAAGTTTGTCAAGGTCATTTTGGAGTGATGTGGCATCAGTCTTTGAGTCGACTACTGAATATACAATTGTGTCGTCGGCAAATAATCGGACAGTTGATGAGATGCCGTGGGGGATGTCATTTATGTAAAAAAGAAATAGGGAAGGGCCAAGTACTGATCCCTGTGGGACGCCAGATTCCACCGGCACATAACCAGACATTTCTCCTTCCACTACAACTGCTTGCTTTCGATCAGAAAGAAAGTTCTGAATCCAGTTTTTAATGGGGCCATTTATGCCATAAAATTCAAGCTTATGAATGAGTAGAGAGCGGCTGACTTTGTCAAAAGCTTTTGAGAAATCCATGATTAATGTTTCGGTTTGTAGGCCTTTTTCCATGTTGGTGGTGACGTCGTCAATAAATTCTAGGAGCTGGGTCTCGCAAGATCTAGATTTGCGGAAGCCATGCTGCAGTGGGTATAGAATATTGTGCTCATCAGCATGGCTCATGATTTTACTGACAATGATGTACTCAAGGATCTTACAACAAATGCAGGTCAGTGAAATTGGTCTGTAATTTTCCGGTTTGTATTTCTGGCCTTTTTTGACCTTTGAATATGTTAGGTGAAATTGTTACGCGTTATTTTAGTAATCTGCAATAAATACTGAAAACAGTAATATAAATATAATGAGTGTACGATATTTTGTTTTTGCTTCCTTTTTGGCTGAAAACGAGCATTTTTCAGAATATTTCAAGTGAGCGTCAGATTACGCTTGAACTGAGACTCGTCTTGTAAGAGGCAGAGTATTTCTCTTTACTTCGGATAAAGTGGAATATTCATGTGCTATGTGATTTTTGTTCACAATTTTACATTAAGGTGATTATAATTTTCATAATTTTAAATTTTTTTTTTCACTCGTCATTTCTGCTTCTCTTATGTATAATGAATCTGAAATTAAAGGCACGTGAGCATTGGTGATTTTTTTCTTGAAATACAATTGAAATAAATATGAAAGGAAAGAAAGAAATCTCTATCAAAGAACACTACTGCTAGGATTAGTTTTTAAAAAATGAAATTTCTCGTTATTGTCATAAAGAAAGGTTAAAAATCTCCCGTTGAGTATATTTTTATTAAGGTGACGATAAAGAATACAATCACAGTTCAGAAAATTACACTGGATTTCTCTCATGCTATCTTTCTTTAGACTTGCAATGGATTAATCCAAGTAATTATAATCCTATAATCGAAGAATAATGAATAAAATTTATAAACCAGATCTTCTGTTAACAGCTACAGATTAGAGACGGGCTAAGGTGTTACTAATATTGTCATATATGATCTAAGTAATAATGAAGATCCGCTTGTACACCTGATTGTTTTTACTGCAATCACAAACCATTCGGGACCCTTCCCTGTCATGCTGTATGGAATATATCAAGTAAGGAAAAGTTAATTCTCTCGCTCGTAGATGTTTTCAGCATTCGTTCACCCCAGTATTTCGAGAACTTTAACTCCCCTACCGGACAGAAAGCTGGACATGGCGCCAAATCCTTTCATTCATTCAACTTCTTCATGCCTCCTTAAATGCTTCCTTGCTTGCTCATCGCCATCACTTTTTTTGGTTATTTATTTATTAATTTTATTTTATTTATTCATCTTTTTCAATTTTATTTTATTAATTTAATAATTTTATTTTATTTATTCTTTTTGGGGGGTGGGGTGGGGGAGGCCATTTGGAATTCCCGAAGGATTGCCAGATACCTCATATATTGCATACGGCATCCCATCCATCTCCCAGAGGGCTTGATGGAGGACTCCCGGTTTTTCAAAACGAAATAGTTCTCCACTCCTTTTTTGTAACCGCTACGGTCAATATACCGGGGCCGCTACCAAACCGGCGTTTCTGTTTGGTTTTCTTTTCTCTTCTTCCATTCAATTTGCCATGGCACAACATTTTGCTCGCCCTACTGCGACACCCTCAAACCTGTACCATCGCCATGCCGAAACCGACTGGAGGAGCCCTCTCCTTTACTCTCTTGGAGTCTTAATGGCACTCCAAACGTAAACTGCAAGGAAACTATTACCGCGAGGATACCCCTTAAGATCTCATTTGAGGCTATAGGTAAGCTGGGTCTGTGTCATTAAAAGTGAAACAAAATAAGGTTAACCGGGTCGCAAGGGATTTTTAAATTGAACATCGTCTCTGGGCGCCTTCGGCGCGCTAAAACCTTTCATTCATCGCCATCACTTGCCTCTTGTTACCAATGGGAGTTGTGAGCCACTGAACCAAAGTCACTGGCATTCGTGTTGGAACACTCTCTGACACCAATTTGAAAAGAAACACACTCTTAGAATGCATTTCCAGCATTCTGAGAAAACGCTTTCCGGCAAAATTGTTTGTTACATGTGTGAAAATGACGAGTTAAAATATTTGGTGTCAGTTTTGTAGTAGCGATAGATAATGTCGCCATTAATTTCAATGGTTCAGTACTTTACCCGGTGATAGATAGGCGGGGGAGGGGGCGTCGATGTTTTATTTTTTCTAGTTCAGATGAATAAATTTTTGCTTTTCTCTCATTTGCAGTTAATAAAGTTTTTTTTTAATTTCTCAAAGATCTATGTACAGTAATTTACTGTGAAGCACTGACCCTTGCTTTCCAATAAATTACTGCAAAATAATATCAAGCTGAAGCATGAGGGATGTGATTATCAATGTTTTCAGTGCTTAGCATTTGGTAGTAATTCACAATCATTTTTATGTGTACCCATACTATGTACGGTACACATAATGCCGGCATCCGGGGTGACCATCCGTCGTTCGTCTATCCTTTGTCCGTCCGTCTCTCAGTCCGTCTGTCCGTCCGGCGTCCGTATCCATTTCTTTGTCATTTGATAACTTGAAAAATATTGCTTGGATTGTCAAGTTACTTTATATTTGTGTTCAGGTTACTGATGTGCCGAGCTGTATAGTTTTTGGTGTAAATCTGATCATTTGATCCCGAGATATTAAACCTTTATCCTTCAAATTGAAAATTCCTCCAATCCCTTTGGCATTCGATAACTTGAAAAATATTGCTTGGATTGCCTAGTTACTTTATATTTGTGTTCAGGTTACTGATTTGCCGAGCTGTATAGTTTTTGGTGTAAATCTGATGATTTGTTACCGAGATATTAACCCTTTATCCTTCAAATTGAAAATTCCTCCAATCCCTTTAGCATTCGATAACTTGAAAAATATTGCTTGGATTGTCAAGTTACTTTATATTTGTGTTCAGGTTACTGATGTGCCGAGCTGTATAGTTTTTGGTGTAAATCTGATAATTTAATCCTGAGATATTAACCCTTTATCCTTCAAATTGAAAATTCCTCCAATCCCTTTAGCATTCGATAACTTGAAAAATATTACTTGGATTGTCAAGTTACTTCATATTTGTGTTCAGGTTACTGATGTGCCGAGCTGTATAGTTTTTGGTGTAAATCTGTTACTTTGATCCTGAGATATTAACCCTTTATCCTTCAAATTGCAAATTCCTCCAATCCCTTTGACATTCGATAACTTGAAAAATATTGCTTGGATTGTCAAGTTACTTTATAGTTGTGTTCAGGTTACTGATGTGCCGAGCTGTATAGTTTTTGGTGTAAATCTGATAATTTGATCCTGAGATATTAACCCTTTATCCTTCAAATTGAAAATTCCTCCAATCCCTTTGGCATGAGATAACTCAAAAATATCATCCGATTGTCATGTTACTTTATATATTTATTCAGGTTACTGATGTGCTGTGCTGTATATTTTTTTTATGTAAATCTGATAATTTGATCCGGAGATATTAACCCTTTATCCATCAAATTAGACACTCCTCCAATCCATTTCTATATGTACCCATATCATGTATGGTGTACATAATGTCGGCATCCGTGGTGGCCCTCCGTCATACAGCTTTCTACTAGTTGCGCGTATGGGTACACATCTGACGATTTCATCGGCCTATTTTTCAGTTTGATATTATTTTGTTGTAATTTACAGCGAAACACTGACCCGGCTTTCCAATAAATTACTGCAAAATATCAAGCTGCAGCTGACATTTAGAATGTGCTTTTGTATGTAGATGTTTGTTTTGAAAATGTATTATTTGTTTAATGGAGAATGTAGAATCCATACTTAGTGCGTTTGTATGTAGATCTTGTTGTCGGTTTTTTTAAAAAAAATGTATTTGTTTGGTTTGTTTACGACTATGTAACTGTTCGATAGTGATGAAATAAAAACAAATTACAGCAGATTTTTTTTATTTTTTATTAAAAATGAATTGGAGGCGAATCGTCCAAAAAACGGGGGCGAATCGTACTGTTCGCCCGCGACGTAGCATGCTATTTTTACCTGCGTCGCCAGCGGCAGAGCAGGTCTAGTAACAGCTCGACTCCGTCCGTCCGTCCGTCAGTCCATCCAAAACACTTGGCTTCTACGAAAGAGAATGATTTTATATTTGGTCTGCTGCTTCATAATGATGAGTTGTATCGTGTGTCTAATTTTCAGATCTGCCGTGCAGCCACTTCCTGTTTGCCGATACTTTGCATGCAGCGACGCAGGTCCAGACCCAGTATTGGTCTTGGCTTGTTTCATAAGGGTCCGAAATGGCAATGTACTGTAAAATACCTTTGGCGGATTTTCTTCTTGTCACCACATAGTCACAACTTCACCTATCGTCGATTCTTTGAACACTCTCTCAGAAAGTTTTCAAAAAATCAATGCCAGGAATCGTTTTGCTCAGTATGGAAGAAGTACCAACACCCTTCCAGTCGTTACCCGCATTGTGGTCCTACTAATTACCGTCCCAAACAGTCCAAAACCGTCCAAAGCCGACCAAAACCGTTCAAAAGTGCTAATTACCGACTAAAATATCGACCAAAAGTAAAAAAATACCAACCAAAAAATTAAATGAGTACCTACAAAAAATATAAGATTTTTTAGGATCTTGGAAGGTTTTTATCAGTGATTTGTGGGTGATTAAAAATTGTATTAAAAATAGAGGTAGCGACCTACCTCCAGTTGGAGAGAATTTTCAGGGTATAAATCGGGGTGGGCTTTTTGGCTGGTTTGAAATTCACTTTGAGAGTAGGCGCTCATGCATTTATTTGTTGGCAAAATGAATGCACGGTATAGATTATGGGTTTGAAAACTTACTTCTGCAAAAAGGCAGACAAAACCTACTGTGAATTCATTTTACCACAAATTAAACATATGTACGCCCCCCAGGGTCTGGTCAAAACGTTCGATTGTCAAAACGTCCGATGATTTTAGTCAAAACGTCCGATGATTTTAGTCAAAACGTCCGATGGCATCCGACGTTTTGACTTAAAATCATCGGACGTTTTGACTTTTTACCATCGGATGTTTGGGTTATTCTCAGTATCGTCGGACGTTTTGACCAATATCATCGGACGTTGTCACTAACCATCGGACGTTCTTTTCCAGGGCTGGTGATTCCTCTATGAGTCGGGGTGGGAGATGGAGGATATATTGGGGAGGTGAAATCGGACAGCGGAAATGTTTAGTCCTCAATTTCAGGGCAGAGGTCCGAAGCTCTGCGAAGAAACTCTGAAGTGGTAAGTGTGCGTGGCTCTTCTGAATACTCCTCCCAAAGTTTATGAAGATTATTCTCTTTTTTCATCTGAGCCCTTCGTTGATGTCTGTACAGCTTGTGTTGACTTATGAGCTGCATTTGAAGTTCAAGAAGTGAAGATTCGTTGAATAATGCGGGTATAAGTCGATACATATTAGGATGGCTGTGAGGAAGTAGTTGATTAAGTCTTACATGCCATCCCCCACCTCATTGTTGGTATTGTGTGCTTTTCAGTTCATCAAAGGCCCTCGGTATGTGATAGGCAGGGAGATGTGGTAAAGCCATCAACTTTCGAATGTACATTCGAACACTATGTTGAGAATTGTATGCAGTTTTCAAACCCAATTCTTTCACCCGTCGGTAGATTGCCTGGGACCAATGGAACCAACATCCACGTACACTTACGTCAACCAAGCAAGTTTGTTGAATAACGCCTCCGCAAATATTCTTTTGATTTTCAACCTCAAAGGATTGGGTTAACTGGAGAGTCAAAACATTAAACATTAAATTCTCAACCAAAATAATTACCGGTAATTCACCAATGTTTACGGGGTGAAAACACTGCGAACCCTATCTTCAAATAGCCTTTGAATTTTCAAAGACTCAAATGAGAACTCAAATAACTAATTAAATATATATAATATATCAGTAAAAAAAAAAAAAGTTTCGGGAATCGGACGTTTTGACCAATATCATCGGACGTTTTGACTAATACCATCGGACATTTTGACCATTCAATCGGACGTTTTGACCAGACATTTTTAAAAATCGGACGTTTTGACAATCGGACGTTTTTGAAATCGGACGTTTTGACTAGTATTCCGAACCCCCCCCCCCCCCCCCCCTCGACCCAGAGAGTTTCCAAACCCATACACAAAACCGTACATTCATTTTACCCACAAAAAATGCATGATCGCCCGCTTTCACAGTGAATTTCAAGCCACCAAAAAAAAAACCACCCCATTTTTTACTCAAAGCACGTTTCAACCCCCCCCCCCCCCGTTATTACTTGATGATATGACATAACAATAACCTTATTTTACGGAGATAAAACCCAGACTTATGAATAATGCCTCACCTTATCCCCTACGATACCCCCTTCCCCGAACATTTTCTCGAGCTGGAGGCCGGCAGCTACTCCTATTTTTAATCACCCAAAAATCACTGATTAAAACTTCCGATATTATAAAAAAAATCTTTTTTTTTGATCGGTACTCATTTATTTTTTTGGTCGGTACTTACTGGCTTTTGCTCGGCAATTAGCACTTTTGGACGAGTTTGGACTGTTTTGGTCGGTAATTAGTTGGACCGCCGTATTATCATTCTGTTTGGTAAAAGATCTGTCATTCCGGTGTTTTCAAACTGTCCCTCGTCAAGTTGCAAAAATATATTTTGTTACCACAGGTTATATTTTTTCAATATTAGAATGTGCTGATGATTAATTTAATTAAATAAAATTTGCTGGTCAATAAGAAATAGATGTCATTCCGCGTTATTCCGTGTCATTCTGCTGTTTAGGAGGACCCTATTTGACCCATATAACTCAACGCCCCCTCCGCCACCCCCCCCCCCCCAGTCAGTTAGGCAATTTTTTTCTTTACTCCAAAATTCATTTTGAAGGATTTAGCCCTTCGCGATGCAGGCCATTTCTTGCCTAAAAACAGCGATTATGTAAAATTCAAAATAGCATAACGGGCGTATGATGCAAAGCCAGGCATAGCTCTTGTTATTATTCATATCACACTAAATAAGAGATAAATTTAATGAAAGTGTCAATGACACTGCAGCTCAGCTTGGCAAACTTGAACTTGGTAAGTTATAAATGAAATGACAAAACTGAAGATCATTGGTACCAATGTTATTTGATGAACTTTCAACATAACAGCATTGTGTGTGCACAACGTCACAGTAATCCATGCATTTTTAAATGTAAACTGTAAGACTGGCTAAAGGAAGAATGTTGATACACAAATGCAGTATGTTCAGAGGTTATTGTAAATGGCAACTTTTTTCCACAGAAATGAATGCTAATCAACAGCTCTTATCTAGAGTTCTTGACCAATGAGCACACCAAGTTCCGAAACAATCCTATGATAAATGTGGCCTGTAGGCCATGTCAAAGAATGTTGATGCACAAATGCAATAAATTCAAAGATTGTTGCTAACAGCAACAGTTTTTGATGGAAATGAAAAAAAATATCAAAAGCTTCTGTCTTTGTCACCCTGCATAAGCATACAAAGTTTCAAAACAACCTGATAATGAATGTGTCCTCTGAGGCATGCAAAAGGAAGATGTTAATGCACAAATGCATTAAGTAGAAGGTCACTGCTTTGTGGCAATGTTTTTTTTTTTGTTTTTTTTTTTGGGGGGGGGGGGGGGGTGGGGGGGGGGGAGGTTGCCAGTTGACGGACAGAATTGGAAGAAAATCGATAGCTCCAATCTAGAGGTCACCCCAAACAAGCATGCCAGGTTTCAAAGCAATCCGAACATAAATGTGTCCTGTAGGATGTGCCCAAAGGGAAGTATTGAGGTCTGACTAAACAAAGTTCTAAGAATGTTGGCCGCGGCAACATTTTTCGATGGAAATGGAAGAAAATCGATAGCTCCCATCTAGAGGTCTCCCCAAACAAGCATACCAGGTTTCAAAGCAATCCGATCATAAATGTGCCCCGTAGGGTGTGCCAAAGGGAAATATTGAGGTCTGACTAAACTAAGTTCCAAGAACGTTGGCCGCGGCAACATTTTTTGACGGAAATGGAAAAAAATCGATAGCTCCCATCTAGAGGTCACCCCAAACAAGCATACCAGGTATCAAAGCAATCCAATCATAAATGTGCCCTGTAAGGTGTGCCAAAGGGAAATACTGTGGTCTGACTAAACTAAGTTCTAAGAATGTTGGCTGCTGCAACATTTTTTTACGGAAATTGAAGAAAATCGATATCCCCCATCTAGAGGTCCCCCTAAACAAGCATGGTTTCAAAGCAGCAATCCGATCATAAATGTGCCCTGCAGGGTGTGCCAAAGAGAAATATTGAAAATCGATAGCTCCCATCTAGAGGTCTCCCCAAACAAGCATACCAGGTTTCAAAGCAATCCGATCATAAATGTGCCCTGTAGGGTGTGCCAAAGGGAAATATTGAGGTCTGACTAAACTAAGTTCTAAGAACGTTGGCCATGGCAACATTTTTTGACGGAAATGGAAGAAAATCGATAGCTTCCATCTAGAGGTCACCCCAAACAAGCATGCCATCCGATCATAAATGTGCCCTGTAGGGTGTGCCAAAGGGAAATATTGAGGTCTTCTGACTAAACTAAGTTCTAAGAACGTTGGCCGCGGCAACATTTTTGATGGAAATGGAAAATGAAAGTGTCAATGACACTGTAGCTCAACTTGTCAAGACAAAGACATGTACATGTATAGTATGTGACACAGCAATGACAAACATCTAGGTAATGACCTGATAACAAAGGTACATATAAAGTATTGTAACGCTCTACACATAAATACTGACCGTTGCCTGTAACAAATGTATAGGTAAAGTATTGTAAAGGTGAGTGAAAGTCAGATGCTAAACTAGAAAAGAAATCTTTTGAGTCCCAGAGTGGGTCTGACTGAACCCCAAAATATTTGTTCTCATAGCACAGTGATAACAAAGGCACCCCAAAACACACTCGTTCCTGTCCCAAGGTGAAAAAAAAGGTACCCAAGAAGTTTTGTGAAGATCAGTTCATAAATACGAGCTGTATAGAAGTTGTGACAAAAAACTGATTGGACCTAATTTTGGTACAAAATGGCCACTGGCAGCCATCTCGAATTTTGGACCGCACCCAGAAACACTCATTCTCATCACAAGGTGATAACAAAGGTACCCAAGAAGTTTTATGAAGATTGGTTCATAAATACAGCCTCTACCCTGAGCTGTATTGACATGTGTGCTTACATTGTGTAAGTTCATCTAATTTGCATAATTTCTGCATGAAAAAAAAAAACCTTACAATATGTGATGTATTCCATGTTACTAAACATTCATACAAAAATTTAATCAAATCAGAACTTTCATACAGAAGTTCTGTACAAAAGACTGATTGCACTAATTTTGGAACAAAATGGCTGCTGGTGGCCATCTTAAATTTTGGACCACATCCAAAAACACTCGCTCTCATCCCACAGTGATAACAAAGGTACCCAAGAAGTTTCGTAAAGATTGGTTCATAAATATGGCCTCTAGTCTGAGCCATATAGAAGTTGTGTACAAAATACCGATTAGACCTAATTTTGGTACAAAATGGCCACTGGCAGACATCTTGAATTTTAGACTGCACCCAGAAACACTCGTTCTCGTCCCAGGGTGATAACAAAGGTACCCAAGACATTTCGTGAAGATCAGTTCATAAATACAGACTCTAGCCCGAGCCGTATTGACATGTGTACTTACTGTGTGTAAGTCGTACTGAAAAAATCAAAGTTCATCTAATTTCTGCGCGAGAAAAAAAAAACCCATATTATATGTGATGTATCTCATGGTACTAAACATTCACACAAAAAAGTATTCAAATCAGCATTTTCATATGGAAGTTCTGTGCAAAAATCTGATTGCACCTAATTCTGTAGAAAATGGCTGCCATCAGCCATCTTGAATTTCGGACCGGACCCAAAAGCACTTCTTCTCGTCCCACAGTGATACCAAAGGTACCCAAGAAGTTTCGTAAAGATCGGTTCATAAATACGGCCTCTAGCCCGAGCCGTATTGGCATTTGCACTTACAGTGCTGAAAGTAACACCAAAAAACATCAAAATCAGTTTAATTTGCACAATTTATGCACGAGAAGAAAACCCGTATTATATGTGATGTATCCCATGGTACTAAACATTCATACAAAAAATTATTCAAATCAGAGCTTTCATATGGAAGTTCTATACAAAAAACAGATTTCTGCATCGTCGGTACAAAATGGCTGGCAGCCATCTTGAATTTCGGACCACACCCAAAAACACTCGTTCTCGTCCCACGGTCATAACAAAGGTACCCAAGAAGTTTCGTAAAGATCGGTTCATAAATACAGCCTCTAGCCCGAGCCGTATCCAATTGTATCCATAACAAAGGTACCCAAGAAGTTTCATAAAGATCGGTTCATAAATACGGCCTCTAGCCCGAGCCGTATCCAATTGTCTGTGCGGACAGACGGACGACGGGCCATGACAAAAGCTCAAATTTGGCTTCGCCAAAGTTGAGCTCAAAATGAGGGTACCAGAGCAAAAGCCAATGTTTTCCTTGCTCATGTTTCACATTCAAACACAAATAATATTTTGTTTACATAAATTAGTTTTATCACAAATTATTGAATAATGCCTGAGGGTATTTCAATAATATGTAATAAAACAAAGTTTGATGAACAAATTCAGACCATAATCCAGAGACTCAAGTGAGCCTAAAATGCTCACCTGGCTGAAATTGTCAAAACAGATGAGTGTGTCAGCATGTGATCAGCAGCAAGAGCAATTTGTTTTATTTGCTTTGACACAACCAAAGGCAACATTTTTGGCCATTCATTTCTGCTGGTCCTAGGAAAGCTTCCCAGCAAACCCTGTTCTGTGAAGTATTAAAAAACAACAACCAAACAAAATTTTTGTTTTGTTTTAAACTACTATGGTTCTCTCTATTGCCACCCCCCCCCCCCCTCAAAAAACAAAAAAAACAAAACAAAACAAGTGAATCGATTTGAACAAACTTGAATTTGACACCCCTAGAGATGTAATTTTATTGGTGTTTAAGATCACATACTTATGTACAATGGCTAATCATGACTGTGACAGTTTTGAGGGTGGAGGAAGTCGGAGTACCTGGAGAGAACCACTGAGCAACGATGAGCAGCTGCCAGCTCCCCAACATCGTAACTCCGCACTGCAGCACAGGCAGGGTTAGATTGGTTGAAGACATGTGCACCATCGACGTGCAGTACACCTTAGTACACGGTGTCATCGTGCACCCATGTGGATAACCGGGGTTAAGTGACTTGCCCAAGGACACAACGCGGGAGTCCGAATCGATCGCTCAGATGGTCACCCATCCGAGGACTAACCGGGTTCGACGTTGCTTAACTTCAGTGATCGGACGAGAACCGGTCACTGCAACGAAGATTTTTAACTGGTTGAGTGCTGGAAGCCACTATCAGGGCTTTCAGAACTAGAGTGACGTCACGCATGCAGCCCGACTTTCCCAGGAATGGTAATGCTTAAACGCAAAATAGTCGGAGCCATTTTCTGTCAACAGTTTACCTAATGAATCTGCCATATCTGCACTCGTAATATACAAAATCTGCTATTCAAATTTTATTTTTTCATTTCTCTACTTCAAAACATACCTCATGACCTATTAATGGAACAAACTTGATGAGCTTGTTCCAATAAGGACTAATAAGCCATGGTTAGAAGTAAAAGATGAAAAAATGCCGCTCAGGATCACCGATCCAATGTCGAGTTGCGACAACAGTTCCTCGCACCAAGGCCAACACACCTATGAAGTTTCATGACTCTAGGTTGAACCACTATCAAGTTCTCATCCGGAAACCAATTGTTGCGATATACTATGTTCAAGGTCACTGTGACCTTGACCTTTGACCTGGTGAGTCCAACATCAATAGGGTTCTTCCTCGCACCAAGGCCAACACGCCTGTAAATTTTCATGACTCTAGGTTGAACCACTATCAAGTTATCATCCGGAAACCAATTGTTGCGATATACTATGTTCAAGGTCACTGTGACCTTGACCTTTGACCTGGTGAGTCCAAGATCAATAGGATTCTTCCTCGCACCAAGGCCAACATACCTATGAAGTTTCATGACTCTAGGTTGAACCACTATCAAGTTATCATCTGGAAACCAATTGTTGCGATATACTATGTTAAAGGTTACTGTGACCTTGACCTTTGATCTGGTGAGTCCAAGATCAATAGAGTTCTTCCTCGCACAAAGGCCAACCCACCTATGAAGTTTCATGAATATAGGTTGAACTACTATCAAGTTATCATCCGGAAAGGAATTGTTGCGATTTACTATGTTCAAGGTCACATTGACCTTGACCTTTGACGTAGCGAGTCCAAAATCAATAGGGTTCTTCCCCTCACCAAGGCCAATCTACCTATGAAGTTTCATGAATGTGAGTTGAACCATTATCAAGTTATCATCCGGAAACCAATTGTTTAAGATTTACTACATTCAAGGTCACTGTGACCTTGACCTTCGACGTAGCATGTCCAAAATCAATAGGGTTCTTCCTCCCACCAAGACCAACCTACGTATGAAGTTTAATGAATGTGAGTTCAACCACTATCAAGTTATCATCCGGAAACCAATTGTTTACGATAGCCCGCCCGCCCGTCCGCCCGCCCGTCCGCACGCCCGCCCGCCCGCCATTCACCAAACTATAAGTCGAGTTTGACTTCGTCACAACTCGACTAAAAATCTGATGTTTCAGAAAAATAATTTGTACTGTTGGCTTCAACTTGTGTTAGGTAAAGAATTAAAGATGCAGTACATACACCAATCTTGGGCTATATGAGTCAATTTTCTTTTTTGCATGTAATAACTCCCAATCCTTCAAAATGCGTTTGGGGAATAATTGCCTAAGTGACACATTTGTGTGTGTGTGGAGGGGAGGGGGGGGGGGGGGAGTTGTGGAACCTATATTGAAACCTGGCCTGTATTACAAGCTGGAAAATACACATATCAACTTTCGTTGAAATCAAATAATCCAATCTGGAGTTATCAGTCGGAAACCAATTGTTTACAGACAGATTGATGGACCGACAGATGGATGGATGAAAGTCATGATTATAGCCCTGACTATAAACAGTCAGGCTAAAAATGCATTTTGTACCAAAGAAAAAATATTGCATGAATGGCCCTGGGTGAGGAGGAGGTGGGGTGGGGGGAAGTGGGGAGGTGTTGTTGCGTTAGGGGAGTCTATTTTTTTTCCACATGTGGTGGTCATTCTAAATGCTTCAGAATGCATTTTGAACAAAGAAAAAAAATAGTACCTAACTGGCACCATGGGGGTGGGGGTGGGGGGTGGTGTTTGTCTGGGTTTTTTAACCACAAACTTTAACCAAAACTGTAAAAAAGCATTTTTGATGAAAGAAAAAGTGCCTAATTGCCCCCCCCACCTCCTCGAAGGGGGAGGGGGGGGTACGTGAGTTTAAAAAAAGGTTCCACATGTAGTGACTGTAAATAGTTCAAAATGCATATTGAAGGAAATAAAAAAAAATGCCTAATTGAGGGGGGGGGGGGGGGGGGCAGGGTGGTGTTTGTCTGGGTTTTTAACCAAAACTGTAAAAAGCATTTTTGACGAAAGAAAAAGAAAGTGCCTAATTGGCCCTCGGTGGAGGGGGGATGAGGGGGGGGGGGGGGGGTGGTTACGTAAGGTTAAAAAAAAGGTTCCACATGTAGTGACTGTACATAGTTCAAAATGCATATTGGAGAAAAGAAGAAGAAAAAAGCCTAATTGGGGGGGGGGGGGGGGTAGGGGGGTGGTGGTGTTTGTCTGGGTTTTTAACCACAAACTTGGAGTCATCCTACCAAGCTATTATGAGATCCCTTCATAATTTTGGCCTGTGGAATATTCTAAAGGTTTTCGGATTTCGGGCCTCTGTTGCCGTCACAGATGCCCAAAAGGGGATTTTCTCATCTAGCCATTATATGAAGTCAACCTATCAAGTTACACTAAAATCCCTCCATAAATATGACCTGTAGAATGTGCTAAAGGTTTTCGGGCTTCGGGCCCCTGTTGCCATCACAGTTGCCCAAAAGGGGATGTTCTCATATAGACATTATATGAAGTCAACCTATCAAGTTACAAAGAAATCTCTCCATAAATATGACCTGTAGACTGTGCTAAAGGTTTTCGGGCTTCGGGCTCAGGCAGCCATCATGGGTGAATGAATGCAACCATAAGGGAACATTCTCATCTGGGAATCATGTGGATTGATCCTACGAAGTTACAATGAAATCCCTTCAAAAATATGACCTGTAGGTTGTGCTAAAGGTTTTCGGGCTTTGGGCACCTGTGGCCATCACAGTTGCCCAATCATGTCCAAAAGGTGACTTTCTCGTGTAGACATTATATGAAGTCAACCTATCACATTACAATGAAATCCCTCCATAAATATGACCTGTAGACTGTGCTAAAGGTTTTCGGGTTTTGGGTTCGGGCAGTCGTGACGGTTGATAGATCACGCCTAAATGGGGAAATTCTCATGTAGACATCATACGGAATCATCGTATCAAGTTACAATGAAATCCGTCCATATTAAACATGACCTGCAGACTGTGCTAAAAGTTTTTGGGATTCGGGCTTGGGCAGCCATCACGGTTGACAGATCACGCCCAAATGGGGACGTTCTCATCTAGGCATTATATAGAGGCATTGTATGAAGTTGCAATGAAATCCCTTCATAAATACGACCTGTAGACTGTGCTAATGGTTTTCGGATTTTGGGCTCGGGCAGCCATACCGGTTGACCGATCATGACCAAAAGGGGACGTTCTCATGCAGACATGACCTAAAACCTGCATATGAAATTTCGTGACGATCAGACAGGAACTACCAGGGATAGCCTGTACTTGAAGGTTGAATAAAAAACTTTAACCACATACTTTAACCAAAACTCCAAATGTCAACTAAACAGGAAAAGGAAAAGAAGAAAAAAAAAAAAAAAAAAAAAAAACCCACTTGAACCTTCAGTAAAAAACTTTAACCACAAACTTTAACCAAAACTCTAAAAGTTAACAGATGGACAGACGGACGGACAAAAGTCATCACGGTTGACAGATCATGCCCAAATGGGGACGTTGAATGATCACAACCATAAGGGAACATTCTCATCTGGGAATCATGTGGATTGATCCTACGAAGTTACAATGAAGTCCCTTCAAAAATATGACCTGTCGACTGTGCTGAAGGTTTTCGGGCTTTGGGCACCTGTGGCCATCACAGTTGCCCAATCATGTCCAAAAGGTGACTTTCTCGTGTAGACATTATATGAAGTCAACCTATCACATTACAATGAAATCCCTCCATAAATATGACCTGTAGACTGTGCTAAAGGTTTTCGGGTTTTGGGTTCGGGCAATCGTGACAGTTGATAGATCACGCCCAAATGGGGAAATTCTCATGTAGACATCATACGGAATCATCGTATCAAGTTACAATGAAATCCATCCATATTAAACATGGCCTGCAGACTGTGCTAAAAGTTTTTGGGATTCGGGCTTGGACAGCCATCACGGTTGACAGATCATGCCCAAACGGGGACATTCTCATCTAGGCATTATATAGAGGCATTGTATTAAGTTGCAATGAAATCTCTTCATAAATACGACCTGTAGACTGTGCTAATGGTTTTCAGGTTTTGGGCTCGGGCAGCCATACCGGTAGACCGATCATGACCAAAAGGGGACATTCACAAGTAGACATGACCTAAAACCTACATATGAAATTTCGTGATGATCAGACAGGAACTACCAGGGATAGCCTGTACTTGAAGGTTGAATAAAAAACTTTAACCACAAACTTTAACCAAAACTCCAAATGTCAACCAAACAGGAAAAGGAAAAGAAAAAAAAAAAAAACCCACTTGAACCTTCAGTAAAAAACTTTAACCACAAACTTTAACCAAAACTCTAAAAGTTAACAGATGGACAGACGGACAGATGGACGGATGGACAGACAAAAGTCATTACTATAGCCCTCACTGTAAACAGTCGGGCTAAAAATGAGGGTACCAGAGCAAAACCCAACATTTTCACGGCTCGTGTTTCATATTTAGTCAAACCCGAATAATATTTTGTTAATATATATTTGTTTTATTACCATTTATTAGAGAGAGCCTGTGGGCACTCCCAATAATTTGTAATACAACAAATTCTGAATAACAAATTCGGACCACCAAAAATAATTTAGCCCTCAACCAGTTAAAGACTATTACCCATATTGCACGAAGTTAATATTCAGGCTCCCACCGGAAGCCCAAATATTAACCAGGGACTCAATTTGAAAAAACTTCAATCTGACCCCTGAAGAGATGTTGTATACCAAGTATCAAAAGAATCTGACTGTTTGATCTGAAGAAGATTTTTAAAGCTTATTCCCCATAGTGCCCTAAGTTGATTATTTGGGCTCCTCTGTTGAGCCTAAATATGAACCGAGGGGGTGAATTTGAACACACTTGTATTTAACCATCATATGGATGCTGTACACCAAATATCAAAAGATTCTGATCAGCGGTTCTAAAGAAAACTTTTTTCTCCTCAATTTTTGCAAACTCAGCATTTTTTCAAACGCCCCTGCAGAACACCCTGACACAACCGATGGCCATTTTTTTAAATCCATTCTACTGGTCAAAAGGATGCTTCATACCAAATAACAGTTCACTGTTCCGTGTAGTTTGGAAAATATGGGCATTGGAATTTTTTTCCAATTTTAGCCCCTGGGGTACCCACGGGGGAACGGAAAAAACAATTGGGGCATCAATCAAGTACTTTGGACCCACTTATGCTGGTTCAAATCGGGCCATCAGTTCTTGAAATAGAAATTCTGGGCGGAGCCCAAAATGAGTATGTTCCCACAGAGAGCTCAAATATTGATCTACCAATTTCTCTTGAACAATCTTTAATCTTCAACACCAAAGAGTGTTACATACCATATATCAAGGAAATCTCTCTGGTGGTTCATGAGAAGAAGATTTTTAGGCTTTGGCATCATTGCCCAGAGCCCGAAGAAGGCAGCCACTCCATTTGAACAAAATAGAAAGGGTATACCGGAGCCCAAAATGGGTATGTGCCCAGAGAGAGCCCAAATATTGATCTACCAACTTCTCTTGAACAAACTTTAATCTTCAACACCAAAGAGTGATACATACCATATATCAAGGCAATCTCTCTGGTGGTTCATGGAAAGAAGAGTTTTAAAGATTTTTGGGCTTTGGCATCATTGCCCAGAGACCGAAGAAGGCAGCCACTTCATTTGAACAAAATAGAAAGGGTATAACCCAGGGATGGTTTGTGCAATATATATTTGAATTTGGCTGAATGGCTGTGGAGAAGAAGCCAAGTTTGCAAAAGTTAACGGACGACGGTCGCCAAGTGATAGTGATGGCAATACCTCACACTGACTCGCAGTCAGATGAGCTAAAAATGATGTAGCCCTCAACCAGTTAAGGCCCCACAACCTGCACAAATGCTGACCTAAATGATAATTTTTTCAACCCGAAATTGATATTGTTGGCTGAAAATTTTGGGTTGAGAAGCCACAGTACTAGGGTTGGACACTGTTGTGATAGCCCTCTACAACCTAAATATGTAACACGAGAGCCCTGGGCTCATTGAACTTTTAAATAAATGACCTGAACACTGATTCTTACAAAATTGGACACATACATCTGACACCGACACTGACAGGGATTCTGCCTGCATAAACTCACCACTTCTTTGAAGTAGATGAGCTATAAAGCAGTCAGATGACCCCCCCCCCCCCCCTCCTTGACCCACACACACACCAAATATTTTGCAAGAAAAAATAATTTCTTGAACGATCAGGTTAATTTACTCTTAAAACAATTGACACTTTTAAAAAAAAATACCCCAGAATCTGCATAGGCACAGTATGGTCACCTCAACTGATGCGGCCCTGCACTCAATCCCTGATGGTGACCAATCTGCAAGTTAAAGCATTGGGCAATAGCTTATTACTGCCAGGTGAGTGAATCTATCCAGCTATTCTCATTTTCTTCTCACATTTCTCACCAGCTTCAAGTCCGTAAAACCTATCTTAACCATCAGCAAGTTGTTCAAAATGAATCATTAAAGTATGCAAGATACAGAGAAAGGGGAGCCAAGGAAAGGGGAGGGGGGGGGGGGGGGGAAATCAAGGTAACTGATCACTGTATCCAGATCATGGAATGACAGTTCTATCTGTGGCATAATCAATGACCCTGAACCATTTTGACTGGCACTGAAGTATTCAGATTAGCTAAAAATTTGGCTCTACACAATTCTGGGTCAGCACGAACACCGTCTACATTTCAAAGAAAGCTAAATACCAAATATCAGATGACCTATGACAGACAAAGGGTGATAACTACAGCTCATCCTGACTTTCAGTCAGGTGAGCTAAAGACTCATTTCTTCAAGTCACAATAGTTTGAATTCCATTCACTACAGGACCAATGTTGCCCGTTGAAAGCTCATATTCTCACTTCCCCTGTATCTCAATACTTGCTTTCCTGTGATAATACCCCCTCCCCCACCACTCCATCAAGCTGGTTCCTTTTTACAATCAGATAAACAAATAATCCAGTTTTTTAATAATACTCTTTCATATGAATACATCAAATACATTATAGAGTGTACATTGAAATAATAAAACAATAATAAAATGCATAACAGTTGAACAAATGAAACTTGTGTTGAAATCTATGCTATTAATGAAGAATGAAAATCTACACCCGTAAATCACATATTCTGCTGCACCTCATGCTTTATCATAGTTTAGAGATAATCATGCCAAGTAATTCCAAAACTGAGCTCAATTATATTAGATAGTTGCAGAACTTTACAAGATTCCAGTGAATTTTAGCAGACTTTATTCTGGTATGACCGATTATGGAACATGAAAGAGAAGTCATCCTTGTAAAGCATCCAAATTTCTCAGGAAAGTTAATCATCAATTTTGACAGACACAGAACCTACTATCAACACCACACTTTTGGCCCCCCTAAGAGTGAGCAGGGCCCAAAACATCCTACGGATATTTCAATGTCAAAATGTATAACCCACCACTGTTAATAATAACCTCTGGACATTTTAATTCCATAGATTAGCGAATGAGCATGCTTTTCTATGGTAATGCTCACTTTCCATTCTCGGTTGTGGCACAACATGCTCTCTTTATAATAATCACCCCGTACCTAACCATTCTTGATTTCAGGTATTGGCCTATAATTTTCTTTGTTGACCAATTGTTCTCATCATGCCACAGCTCAGTAAATGCATGGTCGGGAAATGTGTGGGGTAAACCAATCAATATTTTCAATGTACAGTCCCAAGGCTGAACGTTGTTAATATTAATTGGTCTACACACCATTAATTAACTGGTAGAGAGGTACTTTTTCGTGGATTTGTAACCCAGGAATTTTCTTCAAAAATACCATGTTATCAGTAAGAGAGCTTTAGTTTAGCAAGTTTTTGTTCATAAAATATTGATTTGTTACAACTGATTGGAGAATGCCTGTTGGCATCCTCCAATAAATTGTAAAAGAAAAAAATTATATGAAAATGTTTTCTACTTCTAAGCATACAGCAAATAAAAGTGACTTTCAGCACTTTTCAAAAATAGCCATTACTGTGGCTTCTAGCAATCAACTAGGAAATTGATGCATTGTCCTGGCATGGAAGTTACGATGAGGATTCACAATCTTCCAGCAACTTTGTGGCCTTGCTCCTATAGAAAAACTATGAAGAAATCTTTTGGCTTCACAGAGTGAATCTCTCTCTCCCAAACCATACTACATACCCATCTGCTGGGATGGTATGCTGAGGTGGCAACATCAACCCCACAGTTGATACTCTTTGAGCATGTTGGGATGCCTCGAGAACTTGAATCTCTAGCTTGCGAGACCAGCAAACGTATCCACAATGTGACCACATTCTACATTTTGGAAATGTTTTTACTTAATAGTTAATTGTATGTCTTCTGCTTATATGCATGAAAATGGCAGTTAGCTGACAAAATGATTGTATTATATGCCCATGTGCCCAGGTGAGTCTTTGCCCACTTGCCATATTTTGGTTTCAGACAGGAATGAGGTGCACTTGAGTCATCACCCACTTATCCTTGATAAGTTTGTGATACTGTATGTCTCTGGGGATTGGAAAACAAATCAGCCCATATTAAAGGCAGTTACCTGAAGAATTCATTTCAAGAGAATTACATTTATTTGAAAACATATCTATGTGTTTAATAATATAATTAATTGGATATACATCAAACAATAATAGGATATACATCAAACAATGTCTTTCCAAAATCATTGTGATACTTTTTAAACCATTATGTTATTTACACCACAACTTGTTAAATTAAAAAAACACAGAAAACATTTTGTGTTTAAAAATATAATACAAATAAAGCCTAAAAAAGTTGGAAATCCCTTTCCCAGGCCCTCCTGCATGTCCTTTCGGTTGCCGCATGCTCTCTTTTTATAACCAATGCAAACTTAACCCTTTTCCTAACATGAAAAGCAGACGACACTTGCAAAAAAAATTCTTGAATAACTAATTTTTTTCATTTTTTGTCTCAAAAACATAGGTTATGACCCCTCATTGGAATGAGCTCGACGAGCTCGTTCCAACGAGGGGTCATAACCTATGTTTTTGAGACAAAAAATGAAAAAATAATGAAAATTAATTGGCGATTTTTTTAGAATAGCGCTGGCCAGTTTTGGCCGTTACGTTGGGTAAAGGGTTAAAGAAATAAAAATTAAATGGTTCATGTCTGATATTTTACTAAAGTTAATAAAACTGATAAATTTGTCCCCTGAGTGCAACAAGGCTTTGTAATGCTTTCTGCATTACAAAGCCTTCTTGCACTCAATGGGTGAAATACACCACCACCCATGCTCTTCTGTTGATTATAAGGCCTAAAACATAAAACAAATCAAGAACATGAACTTTTGATGGCAAAGAAATAATTAAAAAAATAAAAAAATGCCTGCCCACATGCAGTTTTACAAATGAAAGTGTCAATGAGAAACTTGACTGTGTAAAGGTCAAATGTCAAGATCATGGAAGTTGAAGATAGAATATGACATATCAGCCTGGTTGTTGCAATCATATGCCAAAAATCATAAACCTAGTTGAACAATTCAATAATTTGACCTTGATGTCAAAGATCAAGGTCATCTGTCATCACAACAGTGCATGATACAATGTTGTCTTATGTAGATACACTCACATGCCAAATATCATAAGCCAAGGTCAAAAGATAAAAAAAATGAAAGTGTCAATGACACTGTAGCTTAACTTGTGTGTTGTGTTTGATGAAAAGGATAATGTTCAATGTTTATGAAAGGATTATGAAATAAGACAAGAATTGTGATAATTGGGAATATGTTCATTTCTGTTCCCTGTATGCTATGTTTATGATAAAAATAATATGAGGTGTACACTGTACTAAAGATCTGAGGGGTGAGTTAATATGACCTCACAGTTAATATATGTGGCCCTCACAGTTAACGTATATCAACAAAAGTTACCAAATTACAGTGAAATTATTCCAAAATGAGTCATCCTATCAAGTTACATTAAAATCCCTTCATAAATATGGCCTGTAGACTGTGCTAAAGGTTTTCGGGCTTCGGGCCCCTGTAGCCGTCAGTTTCCCAATTGCGTCCAAAGGGGACATTCTCATCTAGACTTTATATGAAGTCAACCTACCAAGTTACAATGAAATCCCTCCTTAAATTCGACCTGTAGACTGTGCTAAAGGTTTTTGGGCTTTGGGCTCTGGCAGCCATCATGGTTGAATGATCACAACCAAAAGGGGACAATCTCATCTGGGCATCATCTGGAATGATCCTACAAAGTTACAATGAAATCCTTTCATAAATATGACCTGTAGACTGTGCTCAAGGTTTTTGGGCTTCGGGCCCCTGAAGCCATCACAGTTGACCAATCACGACCAAAAGGGGATGTCATCATTTAGGCATTATATGGAGTCAAACTTACGGGTTACAATGAAGTCCTTCCATAAATATGACCAATAGACTATGCTAAAGGTTTTGGGGTTTTGGGTTTGGGCAGCCATCAAGGCTGAATGATCGCGACCAAAAGGGGACGTTCTCATCTACACATTATTTAGAGTCATCCTACCAAGGTACAATGAGATCCCTTCATAAATATCACCTGTAGACTGTGCTAAAGATTTTTG
This sequence comes from Pictodentalium vernedei, assembly GCA_031216915.1. Classification (NCBI taxonomy): domain Eukaryota; kingdom Metazoa; phylum Mollusca; class Scaphopoda; order Dentaliida; family Dentaliidae; genus Pictodentalium; species Pictodentalium vernedei. The sequence continues at coordinate 85,085 of JAUFNR010000078.1, forward strand.
GGCTTTGGGCCCCTGTAGCCAACACAGTTGCCTAATGGTGTCCAAAAGGGGCTGTTCTCATCTAGACATTACATGAAGTCAACCTACCAAGTTACAATGAAATCCCTTCATAAATATGATCTGAAGACTGTGCTAAAGGTTTTCGGGCTTTAGGCTTGGGCAGCCATCATAGTTGAATGATCGCAACCAAAAGGGAACATTCTCATCTGGACATCATCTGGAGTGATTCTATGAAGTTACAATGAAATCCCTTTATAAATATGACCTGCAGACTGTGCTCAAGATTTTTGGGCTTCAGGCACCTGTAGACATCACAGTTGACCAACCACGACCAAAAGGGGATGTCATCATCTAGGCATTATATGGAGTCAACCTAACAAGTTACAGTGAAATCCTTCCATAAATATGACCTACAGACATGCTAAAGGTTTTTGGGCTCGGGCAGCCATCAAGGCTGAATGATCGTGACCAAAAGGGGACGTTCTCATCTGGACACTATTTGGAGTCATCTTACCAAGCTACAATAAAATCCCTTCATAATTATGACCTGTAGACTGTTCTAAAGGTTTTCAGGCTTTGGGCCCCTGAAGCCATCACAGTTGCCCAATCGTGTCCCAAAGGGGACGTTCTCATCTAGACATTATATGAAGTTAACCTACCAAGTTACAATGAAATCCCTTCATAAATATGACCTTAGGCTGTGCTAAAGGTTTTTGGGCTTCAGGCTCGGGCATCCATCATGGTTGAATGATCGCAACCAAAGGGGACAATCTCATCTGGGCATAATCTGGAGTGATCCTGCGAAGTTACAATGAAATCCCTTCATAAATATGACCTGTAGACTGTGTTCAAGGTTTTCGGGCTTTGGGCACCTGTAGCCATCACATTTGACCAATCACGACCAAAAAGGGATGTCATCATCTAGGCACTATATGGGGTCAACCTAACAATGTTACAATGAAATCCTTCTATAAATATAACCTTTTGCCTATGCTCAAGGTTTTTGGGCTTGGGCACCCATCAAGTCTGAATGATCACGGCCAAAATGGGACGTTCTCATCTAGACATTATTTGGAGTCAACCTACCAAGTTACAATGAAATCCCTTCATAAATATGACCTGTAGACAGTGCTAAAGGTTTTCAAGCTTCGGGCACCTTTAGCCATCAAAGTTGCCCAATCATGTCCAAAAGGGGACGTTCTCATCTAGACATTATATGAAGTCAACCTACCAAGTTACAATGAAATCCCTTCATAAATATGACTTGTAGACTGTGCTTAAGGTTTTCGGGCTTCGGGCTCGGGCAGCCATCATGGTTGAATGATCGCAACCAAAGGGGACAATCTCATCTGGGCATCATCTGGAGTGATCCTATGAAGTTACAATGAAATCCCTTCATAAATATGACCTGTAGACTGTGCTCAAGGTTTTTGGGCTTTGGGCACTTGTAGCCATCACAGCTGATCAATCACGACCAAAAGGGGATGTCATCATCTAGGCATTAAATGGAGTCAACCTAATAGGTTACAATGAAATCCTTCCATAAATATGACCTTTTACCTATGCTAAAGGTTTTTGGGCTCGGGCACCCATCAAGGCTGAATGATCGCGATCAAAAGGGAACGTTCTCATCTAGACATTATTTGGAGTCATCCTACCAAGCTATAATGAAATCCCCTTCATAAATAGGACCTGTAGACTGTGCTAAAGGTCTTCGGGCACCTTTAGCCGTCACAGTTGCCCAATCATGTCCAAAAGGGGACGTTCTCATCTAGACATTATATGAAGTTAACCTACCAAGTTACAATGAAATCCCTTCATAAATATGACCTGTAGACTGTGCTAAAGGTTTTCGGGCTTCGGGCTCGGGCAGCCATCATGGGTGAATGATCGCACGTTCTCATCTAGACATTAAATGAAGTTAACCTACCAAGTTACAATGAAATCCCTTCATAAATATGACCTGTAGACTGTGCTAAAGGTTTTCGGGCTTCGGGCTCGGGCAGCCATCATGGGTGAATGATCGCAACCAAAGAGGACAATCTCATCTGAGCATCATCTGGAGTGATCCTAAGAAGTTACAATGAAATCCCTTCATAAATATGACCTGTAGACTGTGCTCAAGGTTTTCGGGCTTCGGGCACTTGTAGCCATCACAACTGACCAATCACGGCCGAAAGGGGATGCCATCATCTAGGCATTATATGGAGTCAACCTAACAGGTTACAATGAAATCCTTCCATAAATATGACCTTTTGCCTATGCTAAAGGTTTTTGGGCTCGGGCACCCATGAAAGCTGCATGATCGCGATCAAAATGGGACGTTCTCATCTAGACATTATTTGGAGTCATCCTGCCAAGTTACAATGAAATCGCTTCATAAATATGACCTCTAGACTGTGCTAAAGGTTTTCGGGCTTCGGGCTCCTGTAGCCGTCACAGTTGCCCAATCACGTCCAAAGGTGGACATTCTCATCTAGACATTGTATGAAGTCAACCCACCAAGTTACAATGAACATCCTCAATAAATATGACCTGTAGACTGTGCTAAAGGTTTTCGTGTTTTGGGCTCCGGCAGTCGTCACAGTAGGCAGATCATGCCCAAATGGGGAAATTCTCATCTAGACATCATAAGGAGTCATCCTACCAAGTTACAATGAAATCCCTCCACATTAAACATGACCTGCAGACTGTGCTAAAACTTTTGGGTTTCGGGCTTGGGCAGCCATCACGGTTGATAGATCATGCCCAAAAGGGGTCGTTCTCATCTAGGCACTATACAGAGGCACCCTACCAAGTTACAATGAAATCCCTTCATAAATACGACCTGTAGACTGTGCTAATGGTTTTCGGGTTTTGGGCTCGGGCAGCCATACCAGTTGCCCGATCACGACCAAAAGCTGATGTTCTCATCTAGACATGACCCCAACCTGCATATGAAATTTTGTGACGATCAGACAAGAACTGCGGGGTGTAGCCCGTGCTAAAGGAAAATGTGAGCAGACTCACAGACTAACAGACTTCCGCAAGCGTGATGGCAATAGCTTATCTTGACTGTGTCAAGTTAAGCTAAAAAATCAGTAATTTGACCTTGAGGTCAAAGGTCAATGTCATATGTAGGTCATGATGGTACATTGTCTCATGGTGATACACCCACATGCCAACTATCATAAGCCTAGGTCAAAAGATTAAAAAAGTCAATAATTTGACCTTGAGGTCAAAGGTCAAGGTCATATGTGGATCAAGGTCAAAGGTCAATGTCATATGTGGGTCATGATGGTACATTTCTCATGATGATATACCCATGCCAAATATCAAAAGCCTAGGTCAAAAGAAAAAAATCAATAATTTGACCTGGAGGTCAAACATCAAGGTCAAATGTGGGTCATGATGGTATATAGTCTCATGGTGATACACCCACATGCCAAATATCATAAGCCTAGGTCAAAAGATAAAAAAAAATCAATAATTTGACCTTGAGGTCAACAGTCATACGTGAGTCGAGGTCAAAGCCATATGTGGGTCTTGATGGTACATCATCTCATGATGATACACCCTCATGCCAAATATCATAAGCCTAGGTCAAGATAAATGAAAGTGTCAATGACACTGTAGCTTAACTTGTGTGTTGTGCTTGATGAAAAGGATAATGTTCAATGTTTATGAAAGGATTATGAAATAAGACAAGAATTGTGATAATTGGGAATATGTTCATTTCTGTTCCCTGTATGCTATGTTTATGATAAAAATAATATGAGGTGTACACTGTACTAAAGATCTGAGGGGTGGGTTAATATGACCTCACAGTTAATATATGTGGCCCTCACAGTTAACATATATCAACAAAATTACAATGAAATTATTCCAAAATGAGCCATCCTATCAAGTTACATTAAAATCCCTTCATAAATATGGCCTGTAGACTGTGCTAAAGGTTTTCGGGCTTCGGGCCCCTGTAGCCGTCAGTTTCCCAATTGCATCCAAAGGGGACGTTCTCATCTAGACATTATATGAAGTCAACCTACCAAGTTACAATAAATATGACCTGTAGACTGTGCTAAAGGTTTTCGGTCAGGCACCTGTAGACATCACAGTTGACCAACCACGACCAAAAGGGGATGTCATCATCTAGGCATTATATGGAGTCAACCTAACAAGTTACAATGAAATCCTTCCATAAATACGACCTACAGACATGCTGAAGGTTTTTGGGCTCGGGCAGCCATCAAGGTTGAATGATCGTGACCAAAAGGGGACATTCTCATCTGGATACTATTTGGAGTCATCCTACCAAGCTACAATAAAATCCCTTCATAATTATGACCTGTAGACTGTTCTAAAGGGGTTCGGGCTTTGGGCCCCTGAAGCCGTCACAGTTGCCCACTCGCGTCCAAAAGGGGACGTTCTCATCTAGACATTATATGAAGTCAACCTACCAAGTTACAATGAAATCCCTTCATAAATATGACCTTAGACTGTGCTAAAGGTTTTCGGGCTTCGGGCTCGGGCAGCCATCATGGTTGAATGATCGCAACCAAAGGGGACAATCTCATCTGGGCATCATCTGGGGTGATCATGCGAAGTTACAATGAAATCCCTTCATAAATATGACCTGTAGACTGTGTTCAAGGTTTTCGGGCTTCGGGCACCTGTAGCCATCACAGTTGACCAATCACGACCAAAAGGGGATGTCATCATCTAGGCATTATATGGAGTCAACCTAACAATGTTACAATGAAATCCTTCTATAAATATAACCTATTGCCTATGCTAAAGGTTTTTGGGCTCGGGCACCCATCAAGGCTGAATGATCACGGCCAAAATGGGACGCTCTCATCTTGACCTTATTTGGAGTCAACCTACCAAGTTACAATGAAATCCCTTCATAAATATGACCTGTAGACTGTGCTAAAGGTTTTTGGGCTTCGGGCACCTTTAGCCGTCAAAGTTGCCCAAACATGTCCAAAAGGGGACGTTCTCATCTAGGCATTATATGAAGTCAACCTACCAAGTTACAATGAAATCCCTTCACAAATATGACTTGTAGACTGTGCTCAAGGTTTTCGGGCTTCGGGTTCAGGCAGCCATCATGGTTGCATAATCACAACCAAAGGGGACAATCTCATCTGGGCATCATCTGGAATGATCCTATGAAGTTACAATGAAATCCCTTCATAAATATGGCCTGTAGACTGTGCTCAAGGTTTTTGGGCTTCGGGCACTTGTAGCCAACACAGCTGACCAATTACGACCAAAAGGGGATGTCATCATCTAGGCATTATATGGAGTCAACCTAATAGGTTACAATGAAATCCTTCCATAAATATGACCTTTTACCTATGCTAAAGGTTTTTGGGCTCGGGCACCCATCAAGGCTGAATGATCGCGATCAAAAGGGGACGTTCTCATCTAGACATTATTTGGAGTCATCCTACCAAGTTACAATGAAATCCCCTCATAAATATGACCTGTAGACTGTGCTAAAGGTTTTCGGGCTTCGGGCACCTTCAGCCGTCACAGTTGCCCAATCATGTCCAAAAGGGGACGTTCTCATCTAGACATTATATGAAGTTAACCTACCAAGTTACAATGAAATCCCTTCATAAATATGACCTGTAGACTGTGCTAAAGGTTTTCGGGCTTCGGGCTCGGGCAGCCATCATGGGTGAATGATCGCACGTTCTCATCTAGACATTATATGGAGTTAACCTACCAAGTTACAATGAAATCCCTTCATAAATATGACCTTTAGACTGTGCTAAAGGTTTTTGGGCTTCGGGCTCGGGCAGCCATCATGGGTGAATGATCGCAACCATAGGGGACAATCTCATCTGAGCATCATCTGGAGTGATCCTAAGAAGTTACAATGAAATCCCTTCATAAATATGACCTGTAGACTGTGCTCAAGGTTTTTGGGCTTCGGGCACTTGTAGCCATCACAACTGACCAATCACGACCGAAAGGGGATGTCATCATTTAGGCATTATATGGAGTCAACCTAACAGGTTACAATGAAATCCTTCCATAAATATGACCTTTTGCCTATGCTAAAGGTTTTTGGGCTCGGGCACCCATCAAGGCTGCATGATCGCGATCAAAATGGGACGTTCTCATCTAGACATTATTTGGAGTGATCCTGCCAAGTTAAAATGAAATCGTTTCATAAATATGACCTCTAGACTGTGCTAAAGGTTTTGGGCTTCGGGCTCCTGTAGCCGTCACAGTTGCCCAATCACGTCCAAAGGGGGACTTTCTCATCTAGACATTGTATGAAGTCAACCCACCAAGTTACAATGAAATTCCTCAATAAATATGAACTGTAGACTGTGCTAAAGGTTTTCGGGTTTTGGGCTCGGGCAGTCGTCACGGTTGGCAGATCATGCCCAAATGGGAAAATTCGCATCTAGACATCATATGGAGTCATCCTACCAAGTTACAATGAAATCCCTCCACATTAAACATGACCTGCAGACTGTGCTAAAAGTTTTTGGGTTTCGGGCTTGGGCAGCCATCACGGTTGATAGATCATGCCCAAAAGGGGACGTTCTCATCTAGGTACTATACAGAGGCATTCTACCGTTTCGGGCTTGGGCAGCCATACCGGTTGCCCGATCGCGACCAAAAGGGAACGTTCTCATCTAGACATGACCCCAAACCTGCATATGAAATTTCGTGACGATCAGACAAGAACTGCGGGGTGTAGCCCGTGCTAAAGGAAAATGTGAACAGACGTCACAGACTCACAGACAGACTCACAGACTAACAGACGTCCGCACGCGTGATGGCAATAGCTTATCTTGACTATGTCAAGTTAAGCTAAAAATCAATAATTTGACCTTGAGGTCAAAGGTCAAGGTCATATGTGGGCCATGATAGTATGCAACACATCATCTCATAGTGATATACCCATTTGCCAAATATCATAAGCCTGGGTCAAAATATAAAAAAAATCAATAATCTGACCTTGAGGTCAAAGCAGAGGTCATATGTGGGTTGAGGTCAAAGTAATATGTGGGTCATGATGGTGCATTGTCTCATGGTGATAGACCCACATGCTGAATATATGCCTAGGTCAAAAGATAAAAAAAAATCAATAATTTGACCTTGAGGTCAAAGATCAAGGTCGTATGTGGGTCATGATAGTATGCTACACATTGTCTCATGGTGATACAACCACATGCCTAATATCATAAGCCAAGGTGAAAAGGTAAATAAGTTCTTGCCCTGACAAGCTTAATTTGCCAAAAAATCAGTAATTTGACCTTGAGGTCAAAGGTCAATGTCATATGTGGGTCATGATGGTACGTGACACATAGCCTCATAGTGATACATCCAGATGCCAAATATTATAAGCCGTGGTGAAAAGGGAAATGGTCTGAGAAACAGAAGATCTACTTTGTAGGGCCTTACCCTCTTTATTATGTACTTTCACTAAAAAGATAAGCAAAGAGAGAAAAGAAAAGCGTCATATTTTTCTTCTTGACAGCCACAAAACATATGATTACCTTATTTAAAAATTAAGTTTTTCAGTAAAGCTACAGTGCAACCCTGTTAACTAAATAGCCACTGCCAATGAAAATTATTCAATTAACAGGAGTATTCAATTAACAGGGATTGTGTCACTTTCCTGTATTGTAGAGATAAACATAGCATTTATTCTATTATATCTTGTATCGGATGTACTGAGGCCAAACAGGTCTATGACGAATGGAAAATGGAGGAGAGTCAGGGTAATTTCTCGACATGTTACAAGATTTTTATTCAATTAACCAGAGTTTACTCTATTCAATTTACCTATATTCAATTAACAGGTCAAATTTGTATTGGAGGTATGGTAAATGGTTTTGTGTTGGAAATTATATTCAATTAATAGGGATATAGTATTAAGAGATATCCAATTAAGTGGGCTCCACTGTACTACCGTCGAATCACAGTGAAAATAGTATCAATTAACATATGAACTTGCTAAAATGTTATGAATGTGAGAAATGTTTTCTATTTAATGGTGAAAAAAAGTTGATATTATTGTTAATTGTGGTATCAATCTAATATCCATTAACGTTTTTGTGTTGCTTTCAGTGAAAAGCTGGGAGCATGGTGGCTCTGTGGTTAGAGCACTGAATGTCAAACCAAAAGGCCCATGGTTCAGTCTTGACAAGCGGTAATTACAGTGTGACCTTTGCAAAGGCACTTTATCCCAATTGGGGGCATGGTAGAGCTTTAGGAAGAAAGGCAAAAAAACTGAGACGTGTTACAATGACAAGCACCAAATAAAATATTATTTGCAGGCTTGCTGTTAAGGATAACCATTGTCAGTCAAATATTGCTAACATTTCTCATTTTTTTCCACCACGTCATAGCTTATGTTCTTTTGAGAAAAACAAGCTAACTGATGTCTATCCAGTGTGATTTCCAAGACTGAAACTAGATAAAAATACCATTTCTTGGTTATTAATAACCCTCTACCGAACATAAAAGCTATATCTAGCCTGCACTACAAGGAATGTTGGGGCTCGGTGGTTAGGGCATTCGATTTCAAACCGGAAGTTCACAGATCAGTCCTGACCAGCTGTAACTGCATTGTGCCCTTGAGCAGGACACTTAACTCTGATTGCCCTTATTGGGACACGGCAGTATACTAAGGCATACTGCATGTTCAATGGCGCACTTGCCTTCAACCACTACTAACCTTGCTTGTGGAGACTTAGTAAGTTTGAGATTGACAGTTGCTTGCTGCTGACCATTGGTTCTCTCTATGTATTAAAGCTCCTTCCACATGTAAAACTGTTTGACATGATGTGACCCTGGTTGTGGTAAGTGTTGTTCAACACCCCCCCCCCCCCCCAACCAAAAAAAACAAAAAAAAAAAAAAGCAAACAAATAAGGCCACACAAAGTAGATCTTCTGTTTCTCAGGCCATTTTTTGGTAAAATTGCATGTGGGTAGGTGTTTTTTTATTTTATTTTGTACTTTTGTTATTATTTCCATGAAAAGTTCATGTTCTTCGTTTGCTTTATGTTTTGGACCTCATAATCTACAGAATAGCATGGGTGGAGCTGTATTTCATCCCTTGAGTGAAAGAAGGCTTTGCAATGCTAAAGCATTGCAAAGCCTTCTTGCACACAAGGGACAAATTTATCAATTTTATTAACTTGGGAAAAATATTTTAATTTTCTAAGTTTGCATTGGTTATAAAACGAGAGCATGAGGCAGCCAAAAGGACCATGCGGGAGGGCCTGAGAAACATATTTTTAACTTTTAGGCCTAATTTAGCCTGCACTATTCTCGAAAATTGTTATTCAATTTTTCTTATTTTCTTTATTTTCTCCAAAACATAGCTCGTTCCAATGAGTGGTCATAAGCTATGTTTTTAAGGCAAATGTTTAGTTATTCCAGAATTTTAATACACTGATGCCTGCCAGTTGTACTTGGAAAAGTGTCGGAAGAAAAAATAGTGGTACTACTATCTTTAATTTAGGTTGATGACAACAAGTAATACCTTTGTTTATTTCCTTACCCAGATTATGGACACTTATTGGAAACAAACATATCAATGGTGAGTAAGTGTTCAACTGTTCTCAGTCTAAAATAAATGTTAAATAGGTAATTCTTCTTCCACCTACACCTTGTTTAGTAAATCATTATATATTGATGTTATGATCTATGTATATTGGGATACTGAGTTCCTGGTTTAGTTTTTGTGAACTCTGCAACACCTTTAGACACAATCCCTCCATCTTTTTCAACCAACATGGCAGGCCAGACAACATGGTCTATATAATTTCCTCTTGTCTGATATGGCTGAAACATTCGTGGGTCTAATGGCTCACCACCATGAGGCTGATCTTGCAGAAATAGAGGAGGATCAGATACAGCCATATACCAGCATGTTTCTAAACACTTAACAATATAGTCCAAGAGATGGCTTCTCTCTTCTCCAGCATATGCCTCTAGTTCTGTTGTCAGCTGTGCTTGTGGCCGATATTCCTGAAAACAAAATGGAAATTACACAAAGTTTAACACTGCTCATGAGATTACAAATGAAAGTGTCAATGACACTGTAGCTTAACTTGACTGTGTGTAGTGTTTGATGAAAGGATAATGTTCAATGTTTATGAAAGTGAAATAAGACAAGAATTGTGATAATTGAGAGAGAATATGTTAATTTCTGTTCCCTGTATGCTATATTTTCAATAAAATAATTTGAGGTGTAGACTGTATTAAATAATTGAGGCCTTGGTTACTGTGGCCCTCACAGTTAATGTATATCAACCAAAGTTACCAAGTTACAGTAAAATCATTCCAAAACGAGTCATCCTACCAAGTTTCAATGAAATCCCTTCATAAATATAACTTGTAGAGTTTGCTAAAGGAATCTAGGTCATGTAATAGTTTGGCGATCATGGTTGATCGATCATGACCAAAACAGGAGAGTCTCATCAAGATATCATATCAAGTTATTCTACCAAGTTACAATGAAATCCCTTTATAAAACCTGTACACAGTGCTAAAGGTATCTAGGTCATGTGACCAGGCAGCAGTAATGGCTGACTGATCGTGACCAAAATAGGACAGTCTCATCTTGACAACATCCCTAGTTATCCTTCCAAGTTACAATGAAATCGCTTCATAAATGTGAAGTGTAGACTGCGTTAAAACAAATCTAGGTCACGTGCCTATATGCGGCCATCACGGTTGATCGATCACAGCCAAAACAGGGTGTTCACATCTAGACATTATATTGAGTCATCCTACAAATTTGCAATGAAATCCCTTCATAAATGCAAGCTGTAGACTGTGTCTGAATCTAGGTAACGTGCCCCTGCGGCCATCACGGTTGACTGAACCCAACCAAAATAGAACGTTCCCATCTAGACTTTATACAGACTCATCCTACGAGTTACAATAAAATCCCTTCATAAACATGATCTGTAGAATATGCTAAAGGTTTTTGGGTCTGCGCAGCAGTTACGGTCCCAATCGAGACCAAAAGGGGTCGTTCTCATCCAGACCTTATATGGAGTCATCCTACCAAGTTACAATGAAATCCCTTTGTAAAACCGAGCTGTAGACTGTGCTAATGTTTTTTTGGTTTTGGACTTGCGTGCCCATCACAGTTGATTGATTGGGACCAAAAGGGGATGTTCTCATCTAGTAGGGCTGCACGGTATTCAAATTTCAATACCAGTATCGGTATTGAAAATAAACAGCTGCGCTATGAACGCATGATACACCCGTTATTAATTACAAGAGGGAAGCACACAATATGAGTATACATGTGTACTTGTCAGGTTTTTTTTATATTCTTGTACAATAATCATAACCAACAACATACTGTGTCCATTAATTTGGAAATAAATCGAAAGGGAGATTCCAGTTATCAGCATATACTTGCAACCAAAAAATCATGAAAATTGCTCAAAGCATTTTCAAGTTATTGTCCGACATGTGGAAAATTGCCTATATTTTGACGAATAAAGTCCCATAACTCTGGAATGACAATTACGATTGCAACACAAATCAAAAAGGAGATTCCTTCTATCAATATATACTTGCAACCAAAAAATCATGAAAATTGCTCTTAGCATTCTCAAGTTAATGTCCGACATGTGGAAAATTGCCTACATTTTGATGAATAAAGTCCCATAACTCTGGAATGACATATCGGACGGCAACACAAATAGAAAGGAAGATTCCTTCCATCAAAATATACTTGTAACCAAAAAATCATGAAAATTGCTTAAAGCATTTTCAAGTTATTGTCTGACAGGTGGAAAATTGCCTATACTTCGACGAATAAAGTCCCATAACTCTGGAATGACAAATCGGACAGCATCACAAATTGAAAGGGAGCTTCCTTCCATCAACATATACTTTCCACCCCAAAAATTGCTCAAAGTATTTTCGAGTTATTGTACGATGGTATACCATAATACAACCATTTTTTCAAAACGGGCATATAAAAATACCGCAACATACCGGTACGTAGACTAGTTCAGAGGGTGAAAATCTCTGGCGATAATAATTTTATCCACACGGGAAAACATTAGATTACATACACAAATGTGTCAAGGTATTCATTCCCTGAATTCGACGCACTCCCGAAATATTCAACTTTAAGTTTCAGTTTCAAATTGCTGGTAATTGTATACTTACTTGTGACTTAAGCAGCTCAAGTACGCTATAAACTGTTTTCATTTGTCGAATGAAGATTGAATGAAGTGTACTTTATCACAGGAATACATTGACTGTTTTTTCCCTAATAATATATCGACTTCAACTTCAATAATCTGATCTGATACCATTTCTTACGATATACCAGAACTTTTAAAACAATACCGGTATTCATCCGGTATCGTTCTCAATATCAGTAATTACCTGTTTACTGGTATACCATGCAGCCCTATCATCTAGACCTCATGTGGAGTCATTCTATCAAGTTACAATAAAATCCTTTCATAAATATGACCTGTAGACTGTGCTAAGGGTTTTCGGGTTTCGGGCTCACATAACTGTCATGGTTGACCGATCGCGACCAAAAGGGGACGTTCTCATATAGACATGACCTCAAAGCTGCATATGAAATTTTGTGATGATTGGACAAGAATTACTGGGAGTAGACTGTGCTAAAGAAAATGTGAACCGATTCAAAGACTGACACAGACTTCCACATGTGTGATGGCAATAGCATATCTTGCCTTTGTCAAGTTAAGTTAAAAAAAAATATATATTAGCCTAAGGCCAAACAAAATTAAATAATTTATTCTCAGGCAATAAAATGCATGAGGGAGGTTTTTTTATTTTTATTCCTGATGGAATGGTCGCCGATGTCTAATATCGAGTTGTGAAAAAAACAACTACCTGTTTGGTGTTCAGGTATGAAAATGTCCCCCAGCGCAACCCCAAAAAACACTTTGTGATTGTTTTTTGTATTTATGCTGTACATACATATGATAATCATGTTGCATTTCAGGAAGAGAATTGCAATACAGTATCAATGTATACGACATAGTGCATCACAAATCACAATGCCATAAAACTAAAATCAAAACCTGTGATGGTTTTATATTAATTCTGAATTTTGTCTCCAAATTAAATATGCCGAATGTGGGCCAAAAAAAACCTCGAATGCACTGCTGCCTGAGAATCAATTTTGTTTAGCCTAACTTTAAGGCATAGAAGCTGTAAGATTTCTCCCAAAATACATTGATTCAGAAACCTCAATAACATCTATTAATCTATTTAACTAGAGGTAGCCGTCAAGGGTGACAAATCACCCCCAAAAATCACCCCGATATAGTAACCATGGTAACATATTACATTAACACAGCAACTGTTGGTATTATTTACTCAAATAATATAGATACGATTACCTGTATTTGATGACATGTCAAGTTTGGTTTCAAACAGGACAGGTAAAATTTCCAGTTCAAGGTCACTGTGACCTTGACCTTTGGCGCAATGACATAAAAATATGTAAGGTTCTTCCCCTCATCATGCTCAACCCACATGCCATAATTTTAAGAGAGCTGAAACCAGCTCTAATCACTGAAATTACAATTTCCAGGTCACCGTGACTTGACCTTTGGCATAATAACCTAAAAGATAAATAGGATCATACACAACTCAACCCATAGGCCAAGATTAGTATCGATCGGGCAAGAAAAATTTCAATTAAGAGAAATTAGCTCTGGTAAATATTTAAGGTCAAGGTCACAGTGACCTTGACCTTTGGCACAATGATCCCAAAATAAATAGGGTTCCTTCTCTCATCATTCCTCACACAAATGCCAAGTTTGGCTTCAGTCGGCCAAGCAGAACTTTAATTACTGAGCGTAAACCAACACAGATAAAAATTAAAGTTCAAGGTCACTGAGACCTTGACCTCTGGCACAATGATCCCAAAATAAATAGGGTTCTTGCTCTCATAATGTCTAAACCACATGCCAAGTTGGGTTTCAGCTGGCCAAACGGAACTTTAATTACAGAGCGGAAACCAACACTGATAAAAATTGAAGTTCAAGGTCACTATGACCTTGACCTTTGGCACAATGATCCCAAACTGAATAGTGTTCCTTCTCTCATCATGGCTCATCCAAATCCCAAGTTTGGCTTCAGTCGGCCAAGAAGAACTTTAATTACAGAACGTAAACCAACACTGATAAAAATTAAGGTTCAAGACCACTGTGACCTTGAACTTTGGCACAATGAGGCCAAAATAAATAGGGTTCTTCCTCTCATCATGCCTAACCCACATGCCAAGTTGAGTTTCAGTTGGTCCAAGTGAAATTTTAGTTAGTGAGCAGAAACCATCTCTATCTAGAGATGGACGGATGAATGGACAGCCTCACTATAACCCCCTGAAATTTAAATTTTGGGGGAATAAAAATTATGGATAAGAAATGGATTTGAAGGTAAGGTTACAAATGCCCCCAGGATAAATATGGGTCTTCCTCGCATCATGTCCACCACAATGTCAAGTTGAGTTTCGATTAGACCAACAGAATTTAAAATTAGAAAACAGAAACAAACTCTGATGGTTCTTCCTCTCGTCATTTCAAGTTTGGTTTAAATCAAGTTGTTTTAGATAAGATTTTGATATTGTTATCTCCCTTAATTGGAAAAGTGCCCAGTTATTTTTAGTCATCAAAATTTGTTCATGTGTCTTTGCCTCGTTACAAGTTATAGGAGAGTGTCTCCCATAAATTGTAAAATGGTAAATGGTTAGAATAAATATTTTCTCTTCACAGATGATATACAGCACATCCATTGAATATGAAGTCTTTAAACTGAGGTACCTGCACTTCAGAGTAAAGCCCAAATGTGAGCTTCCAGCACTCTACCAGTTAAACACAATGTTAAACTCTGAGGGACAAATGGAACCCTTACATATGATTCCAGGGGAATGATTTGAACAATCTTCTAAATCATCCTTACAAAGATGTCATGTATCAAAAATGGAAGCATTTGGAAAATCTGCTTGGAACAAAAAGACTTTTTAATGTTTTCCCCATTACCAGTTGTGTTCAAACCTGAGTGCCCCATGGCAAGCCTATATATGACCCCAGGTGACTGATTTGAATAAATAAATTTGGAAATCATTCTTCCAAAGATGTTATGCGTCAAAAATGGAAGCACCTGCAACAGTGGTCTGAGAGAAAAATGTTAATGTTCTCTCTATCAGTCACAGATTTAAAACATGGTACCAATCAATGACACTCCTAAATTTGATGCAAGATGCTAAGTTAAATGGCGTTCAATATCAATCAAGGAAGCATTTGAAGCAGTGATTCGGGATAGTGTTCAAATATTACCAAAAATGGCCGCTGACCTATTATTGGTTATTTGAGCTCACAATCTGATTTCAATGCCAATTCTGAATGTAATACCGTGCACCACTAGACGAATCGAGGCTTGGAAGAACTACATTAAACTGAACATATTTCACAGTGTTTACAGTCCATTCAATACTTGGTAAGTCGAGACTCGAAAAAACTACATTAAATTGAACATATTTAACAGTGTTAAACTCCATTCCAGTAAAATTACCAGTCGCACACACTTGGGTGGTAAACATGGCTCCCAGAGACACATTTATCACCCAAGTGCATGCAACTGGTAATTTTTACTGTGACCTGAGTCAATGGAGTGCAACTTTCACTTTTCCGGTATGAACGGGCGATTGTCGAAAGTACATTCAATTGTAAGCTTTACATGTCGGTTAACTTGCATAATTTCTGCACAAGAAAAACCTTGTATTATATGGGATGTATTCCATGTTACTAAACATTCTTTCAACAAGAAGAATGTTACTAAGGTAACACATGCCCCCCCCCCCCCCCCCCCTGTGACCTTCACCTTGCAGATTTGGTGGAAACTATTATACGCAACACACCTTCTGACTGTCCTTAACATTTGTAAAAAGTTTAACAATTGTACTATGATTCGTTTCTGAGTTATGGCTGAGACACGAATATTGACCGATTTTTAGTGTGACCTTGAAACGTGACCTTGACCTTGAAGGTACGAACCGAGCTATGGTGTGTGACACATCCTCCCATGGTCCTTTATAATTGTGTGAAGTTTGATGACTATGACCCTAACAGTTTTCGAGTTGTTGGCTCGGATACACACACATACGGACGGACACACGCACACTTCAATCACTATATGCCACCCGACTTAAGTCGGGGGACATAAAAGTTTATTCAAATCAGAACCTTCATATAGAAGTTCTGTACCAAAAACTGATTGTACCTAATTTTGGTACAAAATGGCCACCAGCAGCCATCTTGAATTTTGGACCACACCCCAAAACTCTCCTTCTCGTCCCAAGATGATAGCAAAAGTACTCAAGAAGTTTTGTGAAGATCGGTTCATAAATACAGCCTCCAGCCCTAGAAATATTGACATGTGCACTTACAATGTATAAGTAGCACTGAATAAATCAAAGTTCATCTAATTTGCATAATTTCTACACGAGAAAAAAGCCTGTATTATATGTGATGTATTCCATGTTACTAAACATTCATACAAAAATTTATTCAAATCAGAACTTTCATACAGAAGTTCTGTACAAAAAACGGATTGCACTAATTTTAGTGCAAAATAGCTGCTGGTGGCCATCTTGAATTTTGGACCGCACCCAAAAACACTCGTTCTCATCTCACGGTGATAACAAAGGTACCCAAGAAGTTTCATAAAGATCGGTTCATAAATACTGCCTCTAGCCTGAGCCATAGTTGTGTACAAACAAGAGGCCCCACGGGGCCTGAAGTGCTCATCTTGAACAGAACACAGTTTAAACAAAGTCCAAGAATGAGTCTACATTAAGCAAGACATCTCCATAGGCTACACCGTCAATCCTTGAGTCCCTCTGGAGTGACAAAAATAATCTGGGTGTCATGCCTTTTCTTCAGTTGATCATAAAGGAAAATGTAGAGCTCCCCTATGAAGCCCCTTGATACAACCTATGTGGATTAATCTTAGTCACACACCTCTAGAGGGTACTGAATACAAACTTTTGAATTCTTCAGCAAAATGGCCAATTCTGGCTCCCATAGACACAGTTGAATCTGACTTCCCTAGAAATGTTGTGTAACGAATATGAAAGCATTCTGACTGTTGGATCTAAAGAAGAGAAATTGTAAAGAAATTTCTTTGAATTACACTAAGTTTAAATTTGGGCTACCATAGCGAGCCCAAATATTAACCTATGGATCCGATTTGAACAAACTTGAATCTGCCCCCCCCCCCCCCCTCCCCCAGAGATGTTGTATACCAAATGTGAAAGCATTCTGAGGAGTGGATCTGAAGAAGAAGATTTTTGAAGAAATTCCCACATAGTGTACTATGTTAAACTGGAATCTGCCCCCCCACCCCACCCCACCCATCCCTAGAGATGTTGTATACCAAATATGAAAGCATTCTGACTGGTGGATCTGAAGAAGAAGATTTTTAAAGGAATTTCTTCATATTGCACTAAGTAAAAATTTGGGCTACCATAGTGAGCCCAAATATATACCTAGGGATCTGATTTGAACAAACTTGAATCTGACCCCTTTAGAGATGTTGCATACCAAATATCAAAGCATTCTGACTGGTGGATCTGAAGGGAAAGATTTTTTTAAATTACCCTCCATATTGAACAAAGATAAAATTTGGTCTTCCGTAGGAAGCCCAAATATTAACCTAGGGACTTGGTTTCAACAATCTTGAATCTGACCCTCATAACAATGATGTATACCAAACATTAAAAGATTCTGACTGGTGGTTCTGAAGAAGAAGATTTTTAAAGAATATTCCCCATATTACTCTCCTGTAGAGAGCCCAAATATGAACCAATGAGCTTTATTTCAACAAACTTTTATCTGACCCCCCTATGAATGGTGTATACCAAATATCAAAAGATTCTGATGACTGGTTCTGGAGAAAAGATTTTTTTAAATTTTTGCAAATATGCTTACTCAGCATTTTTTCGATACCCATTACAGAACACCCTAACACAACCGATGGCAATTTTTTTTACCATTCAATGCTACTGGTCCTAAGGATACTTCATACCAAATAACAGCTCTCTGTTCCATCTGGTTTGGGAAATATGGGTGTTTGAAAATATTTCTATTTTTAGCTCCCAGGGTTTCCATGGGGATGCGGGAATTTTTTTTTTTGCATGGGTCAAGTACTTATGACCCAATAATACCACAAACCAAATTTGGTTCATACCAGACCATCGGTTCAGAAACTAGAAATTTTGGGCGGGGCCACAAATCTTACCCCACCTATTACAAAGCCAAATATTACTTGATGAACTTCGTTTGAACAAACTTGATTCTACACCTCATATGGAAGCTCCATAGCAAATATCAAGTCATTGTACACACTGGTTCTTGAGAAGAAGATTTTAAAAATATTTTGGAGCATTTTCCCACACTCCCTCCCTATGAGGCTGGGCATGTTGAGTTGAACAAAAATGGAATGCCCCTTTGGGACCATCACTCACACGAAATGTCACTTGAATTGGCCCAGTGGCTTTGGAGGAGAAGACCAAAACATGGTGTTGACGGACGACGGACGGAAAGTGATGAGATTACCTGAGCTTGACTTTGTCAAGATGAGTTAAAAACTGATGAGACCTAACTTCGGTACTAAATGGCCACTGGCAGCCATCATGAATTTTGGACCGCACCCAGAAATACTCGTTCTCGTCCCAAGGTGATAACAAAGGTACTCAAGAAGTTTTGTGAAGATCGGTTCATAAATACAGCCCCAAGCTCGAACCGTATTGACATGTGTACTTACTGTGTGTAAGTAGCACTGAAAAAATCAAAGTTCATCTAATTTGCATAATTTCTGCACAAGAAAAAAACCTGTATTATATATGATGTATTCGATGTTACTAAACATTCAGACAAAAATTTATTCAAATCAGAACTTTCATACAGAAGTTCTGTACAAACTAGAAAGCACTGTCACAGTGCCGAAGCTGCGACGTTTCCTGCAATGCCATTGATGTTTTAAAACTCATTGGTGACAAAAAAACTCATTGGTGACAAACAAAACTTGTTGGTGACAAGTCCATAAATGTGACAGAAATTATCCGAATGACATGCACTATTGAGGTGTAGAAATCATGAAGATACACTTGCATACCAAGTATGGTGCCATTCCATCAAGTATGTTAGGAGTTATGATGTTTTTTAAACTCGTTGGTGACAGACCGACCGACAGATAGACCAACATTGCCACATGCAGAGCTGCTCATTGCAGCAAAAACTGATTGCACTAACTAAAGTACAAAATGGCTACTGGTGGTCATCTCGAATTTAGACTGCACCCAAAGACACTTTTTCTCGTCCCATGGTGATAACAAAGGTACTCAAGAATTTTCGTAAAGATTGGTTCATAAATATGGCCTCTAGCCCGAGGCATATTGAATTGTTGATGGCCAGATGGACGACGGGCCATGGTATAACCTCAAATTTGACTTACGTCAAAGCTGAGCTAATAAAATGTGGTTTATGAATCTTTACAAAATGCTTACCATTGTCATCCGCGTGCCCACAATCGGCCCTTTGTGGTGACTGGTTCTGATCATCGGTTGAACACTAGTTCGGGAGATGAAGATTTGTGTACTGTTTTCCCCATTTTCCAGAGTGTTAAAATGTGAGAGTGGCAAAAGATGCTTAACCTTCTGCACACTGATGTCAAAAATCAAAATTTCAATCTGAATATATTTCCCATAATGCCACTACTAATTTAATCCATTCAATCTTGTTTGACGGATCTCAATGATTTATCATAGTTGCATCAGGGGAAATATTTGTTACTTGAAAGTTTGGTAATTTGACAACAGAATGCGAAGTTAAATTTGAAGAAACCCATAAATCATCCTGTATTAAACATGGAAGCATTTGGAACTGTGGTTTGAGAGAATAAGATTTTTTTTAACCTCTTCTGCATCACTAACAGTGTTAGATTATGAATTACTGATGATGAGAAAAAATCCTCCAAAGGCTGAAATGTCCCCTCACTGAAATCAGTGAATGTAACTGGTGCTCCAAGAGCTGAAAATTTCTAACTGAAGGGCAGAACCCAGGAAAATTTGAGTGAAAGGTCACTGCAACCTTGACCTTTGGCACAATAACCTCAAAATAAATAAGATTTTTCCTGTCATCATACCCAACCCACATGTTAAGCTTCATTGTGATCAGCCTGGTGGAACTATAAGTAGAGAGAGGAAACCAGGAAAATTTGTAAGTTAATGATCACTGTGACCCTGAACTTCAGAGCAATGAACCCAAAATAAATAGGGTTCTCCCTCTCATCATACCCATTCCATATCTCAAGTTTGGTTCTGATCAGCTGAGTTGAACTTCTATCAGAGAGAGTAAATGAATTCCATCATAGCTATATCCTGCACAATGGCATGTTTTTCTCCTCCCTTCCCCAATAAAGGGGGGGGGGGGAGGGGGCAGCACAAGGATCTTAACACTGCCTCACCCTAGTCAGCAATCACATGGAATGTCACTGGAAACAAGAGTTTGGGAGCAGAAGACAAATATATTAGGACTGACTAGGACAATGATGGATGGATGAATGGATGATGGATAAAATGTGATCAGTACAGCATAGGCAGATTTAATTTACACTACTGATTGAGGTTGAATGCCAAATATCAAATCACTTCAGCTAGAAATTTGATAAGACTGTTCAGTACTTTTCCCTTTACCAACAATATTAGATGGATGTCCTAATGGGGTGCCTCTTTCAGAAACTGATAGCAGTTTTAGCGGAACTGATTTCACTACTACCCAGGAAGCATCATACCAAATAGTGTTTATTTATTTAGCTTTAACAACACTTTCAACAGCGAGAGTCATCTCATGTCAGACAGTTTTACAGGTGGAAGATGCAGGAGTACCTCTAGAGAACCACCAAGCAGCTGTGAGCAACTGGCAGACTCTCCACTTACTAACTCAGGATAAGCAGGGTTAGATGTGGTACCATTAACGAGTAGTACTCCATAGTACACAACACATCTGTGCCCCACCATTGGCAATCAGGATTAAGTGCCTTGCCCAAAAACACAGCACAGTTACTGCTGGTTGGGATCAAACTTTGGACCTTTCAGTCTGAAGTCTATTGCCCTAACCACAGAGACATCATACAGTAAATTCCACTCTCATGCAGTTTGGGAAATATGAGTGTTGTAATTTCTTTAGCTCCTGGGGTTCTCAATTACTTAGCATAAATCAAGGATAATAATGAATACCAAATTTGGTGAAAATCTGCCAACCAGTTATGAAATTGAAATTCTGGACTGGGCCATAAATCATGCCCCTCCTGAGAAAAGTCCAAATAATGAGCGAGAAACTTTTTTTTTAACCCTTTACCTAACATGAAAAGCAGACGACACTTGCAAAAAAAAATTCTTGAAAACTAATTTTTTTCATTTTTTTGTCTCCAAAACATGGGTTATGACCCCTCATTGGGACGAGCTCAATGAGCTCGTTCTAAAGAGGGGTCATAACCTATGTTTTTGAGACAAAAAATGAAAAAAATAATGAAAATTAATTGGCGATTTTTGTGAATAGCGCTGACCGTTTTGGCCATTACGTTGGGTAACAGGTTAAGCCAACTTGAATTTTGTTCAATGAAGGAAGTGACATAAAATATCTCAAAGCACTGTGACTTCCAAGTTTTATGAGATTATGTTTAAAAGACTTTTAAGCTTTTTGGGGAATTGCCCCAGACCTTGGGGGGTTAGTAACTTTTAATGAACAAACATTGATGGGCATCCCCCCAAAAATTTGTGCCAAATTTGGTTGCATTTTGTGGTTCTGAAGCAGATGGAAATGTAGAAGTTAACAGACAACATACGATAGTTGCCAAATGATGGCAATTGCCAACACTAAATTTCAGTCATGCAAACTAAAAGTCCTTTAACTTCCAGCATTAAAGCACTTCACAACACAAGGGGACCCACGGGCCTGAAGCGCTCATCTTGTACAGAACACAATTTAAACAGAGTCCAAGAATGAGTCTACATTAAGCAAGCCATCTCCATAGGCTACACTGTCAATCCTTGAGTCCCTCAGGAGTGACAAAAATAATCTGGGCATCATGCCTTTTCTTCAGTTGATCATAAGTAAAATGTAGAGCTCCCCTATGAAGCCCCTTGATACAACCTATGTGGATTAATCTTAGTACCTCTAGATCTAGGGTACTGAATACAAAATTTTTAATTCTTCAGCAAAATGGCCAATTCCGGCTCCCATAGAGAGCCCAAATATTAACCCAGGCTCTTGATTTAAACATAGTTAAAACTGACTTCCCTAGAGATGTTGTGTACCGAATATGAAAGCATTCTGACTGTTGGATCTGAAGAAGAGAAATTGTAAAGAAATTTCTTCGAATTGCACTAAGTTCAAATTTGGGCTACCATAGCGAGCCCAAATATTAACCTATGGATCCGATTTGAACAAACTTGAATCTGAACCCCCTAGAGATGTTGTATACCAAATGTGAAAGCATTCTGACAAGTGAATATGAAGAAGATTTTTGAAGAAATTCCCTCATATTGTACTAAGTTAAATTTCATGTTCCCATATGGAGCCCAAATATTAACCTAGGCACTCGACTTGAATAACCTGGAATCTGACCCCCTAGAGATGTTGTATCCCAAATATAAAAGCATTCCGACTGGCGGATCTGAAGAAGAAGATTTTTAAAGAAATTTCCTCATATTGCACTAGGTAAAAATTTGGGCTACCATAGTGAGCCCAAATATATACCTAGGGATCTGATTTGAACAAACTTGAATCTGACCCCCATAGAGATGTTGCATACCAAATATCAAAGCATTCTGACTAATGGATCTGAAGAAGAAGATTTTTTTAAATTACCCTCCATATTGAACAAAGATAAAATTTGGGCTTCCGTAGGAAGCCCAAATATTAACCTAGGAACTTGGTTTGAACAATCTAGAATCTGACCCTCATAACAATGATGTATACCAAATATTACAAGATTCTGACTGGTGGTTCTGAAGAAGAAGATTTTTAAAGAATATTCCCCATATTACCCTGTGTTAAAACTTTGGGCTCCTGTAGAGAGCCCAAATATGAACCAATAAGCTTTATTTCAACAAACTTTTATCTGACCCCACTATGAATGCTGTATACCAAATATCAAAAGATTCTGATGGTTGGTTCTGGAGAAAAGATTTTAAAAAATTTTTGCAAATATGCTGACTCAGCATTTTTTCGATGCCCATTAGAGAACACCCTAACATAACCGATGGCAATTTTTTTTTACCATTCAATTCTACTGGTCATAAGGATACTTCATACCAAATAAAAGCTCTCTGTTCCGTGGGGTTTGGGAAATATGGGTGTTTGAATATATTTTTATTTTTAGCTCCCAGGGTTCCCATGGGGATGCGGGAATTTTTTTTTGCATGGGTCAAGTACTTATGACCCAATACTACCACAAACCAAATTTGGTTCATACCGGACCATCGGTTCAGAAAATAGAAATTTTGGGCGGGGCCAAAAATCTTACCCCCTCCTATTACAAAGCCAAATTTTACTTCACGACGACGGACGGAGAGCGATGAGATTAGCTCAGCTTGACTTTGTCAAGATGAGCTAAAAATGGTTTAGTATGGCTGGCAAATCATCAGGTGCCTTATCCCCTTCCTATCATCATGGCACAGGAATGTAATGCCTTAATTGCACTTCACCCCTTCACCACCCATCTTCCCCTCTCTCCCTGGATAGTTTAAACGTTTCCTAAACCAACTGGTTTGTGAATAAGTCCGCAAATCTATACTGACTAGGCCACAGATGTATAATTTGATTCAGTCTACCCACCTACTCTAGGTGGATACAATGACCCCTTACCCCTGTAGTGAAACCTTTGTTTGAATGGTTACTCGTCCACACCAGGAAGCTCAACTGATCCCTTGGCCTTAAGATGCTGGGTTACTGGACTATGACTCCACCTGTAGCTGACAGACTTTTGTCTCACCACCATTCCTAACTACAGCAAGAGTGTAGAACAGGATGTGCAATGAACAATAGCATTATTTGCCAATGAATAAAAACTCAAGAAATCTACTCTTGGAATTAAGAATACCCTCCCCCCCCCCCCCTCCCCAAATCTGGAACATGCTGGGCTTACTCTAATCAGCAGCAACATAGCAAGTTCCCTCATCATCCTATAGATAAAATTAGAAAAATTTTAACCCTTTACCTAACACTGTATTTTTTAAAAAATAAATAAAATTTCATATTTTTCAAAAACAAATTTCATAATTTTTCAATAAAACCATACAAATATGGATATCATTAGAACCAGCTTGTTATGCTAGTTCTAAAGATATTTATATTTGTATGGTTGTACTGAGTAACTTCGGAAATATTTTAGGCTGTGGTAGGCCTAATCTGGTTAATTTTCAGGCCATTTTTAACAATATGTTAGGTAACGGGTTAATAAAACTTTCCAAGCTTGGATGAAGTTATGAATTATGGAGTTGCTGTCCACAAATTGAGCCCTGTAAAAGTCCTGCTCATGATACACTGTTAGGTTCGAAATTTGTGTGAGAGGAAACCAGCATTAATGCTAAATTAGGTTTATGTTTGTTTGTTTATTAGGGGTTTAATGATGCTTTCAGCAGCCAGTTTTACAGGTGGAAGAAGCCAGAGTACTCGGAGAGAAAGAAAATTATATCATGTAACCGCTCGGTGGAACGAGCTCAACGAGCTTGTTCCAAAGAGGGGTCACATGATATGGTTTTGTTAAAAATTTTGGAAGAATAATATTTTTTTCAGCTGCTGAATTTGCATTTTACGCAGGCGGATGTGGCCGATTTGTTGGGTAAAGGGTTAAAGTTCAATGGTCTATCCATCAATCCACCGAATCCTTATAAATTAATGAGAATTCCATCAGCTGTATTGTAATTACCTCAAGTAGATGTGGTAAGCTGCATGCAGCAAGAGCTTTTCTATTTTCAATAATCATCTGCCTATATTTCTTTACTTCTGGACTTAACTGTTCTTCGGGTTTCTGTAAAATAAATATGATACAATTACAGAGTTTCAGGAGGACTGCACTTGATTTTATCAACCAACGATAAAACAAGAGGCTCCTCCTATAGAGCCTTCATTACTTCTAATCCACAGTAATTAAAACTTGGACTTTATCTCCACTTACACATTGTTTAATGGTTTTACCTGATCCCTCCCCCAAAGGTATATTCATCAATTTTTTTTTTAATTCTGTGCGGACAGAGAGAGTGCAAGAATTAAATATGGTACATGTACAACAATTGGTTTGATTGACAATGACGGAATAAAATTTCCACACATTCAAACTTTCTGTTATTCTCTAAAATTAATAGGAATAAGAAAGCAGAAAACTGATGTACAGTAGAACCTGTCCACCCAAAAGTGGTCTCTCAAGACAGGTGGTCTCTCATAACAGGTTTCAGGTTTTCTCAAGTCAGTGAATAAACAACCACAAAATTCAGAAATGGAGAAGAATGGATTCTTGTAATTACTTTGTAGTTGTTCTTTTTTATGAAGTTTCTGTAAAAAATTGAAGATTTTCAACACTAATTTATTTTTATAATTTTTATAACAGTCCATTTCAATTTGTTACAAAAAGATTTTCAACACAAATTTATTTTTATTCCTATCTGTCACATTTCAGGTATGTATGAAATTGTTTATTCAGCAAGAATGCTAATCTTTTCACAGGGGTCTTATAAAAACATCTCAATCTTTAATGGGTTAGCAATTGAAACCCAATTAAGAGCTTTTAATACTTTCAATTATGTTAGTATAACCACAATGGATTTTCCAATTCCAGAACAGGTAAAAAGTTTTTGTCATGGTTTCTGTCTTCAAAGAGGCGGTCTCTCAAGACAGGTCCATTATGGCATAAAAATACAAGTTGGTACCAGGTCACAGTGGTCTCTCAAGACAGGTGGTCTCTCAAGACAGGTGGTCTCCCATAGCAGGTCAATTATAGAGTAAAACCAATTGGTGCCTGGCAGATGTGGTCTCTCAAGACAGGTGGTCTCTCAAGACAGTGATCTCTCAAGACAGGTTTTACTGTACCTCCTCTATTCTTGAACCATGGAAACACTTATATTGGACGGTTTTGAGACCTTTCACAGTTTTAACTCTAGCACAAGCATAAAGAGGGTTAAAAATATTTGTAGGGCATCATATGAACACTTTCTCAAACATTTTATTGTCGGCTTGGTCTCTCGTAGACAATAACACAACCATAACCCTAACAGAGGTATTTGGAGAAATCCTTTTCTGTAATGCTCAAAGGAAAATTAAACTTTTCTTTGACAAAAACTAGTGCAATGCCAAGGGTGGCTATGCACTTGCCCCCAACTATCAAGCATGTGTTTCTAGTCATTTATTTTTGTTGATACTGAATTAATAAATATCTTATCTTATCTCCATTAAACCATAGCAGCAATACAGCAGGCCACCAAATGATGCCCCCCCCCCCCCCCCCCCCCCCACTAACATGTCTTCTAAGTCAGTCCAACTCTGCCAAAAAATAACAGACCAAAACCACTATCAATCCCCACCTGTATTATGTGGTTATAAACCTATGTATAAAATTTTGTTTCATTTCGTTCAGTCAAACTGAAGTTTATTTGGACAGATTGATTGATGGATGGATGGACAAGGGTAACACTTAAAGCCCCTTTATGAGACTATGTGGCGGAGGCATAAAAAAAATGCGTCTATTTTGTTAATGATTTAATTTCTGAAAATACAGAAATTTTCACTTTCACGGTATCAATCAAAATGGCGGCTTTCAAAGCATCACTTCAAGGTGAATACGAGTCAAATTATCACTGAAAATGATCAGTTTGTTCCAAAAAGGTTTAATGAAAAGTAAATCTGGTGTTATTGAGTGGATACGGATCATTTATAGCAATAATTCAACATGTATTCACCTTGAATTGATGCATGAAACCTGCTAGACCAAACATGGCATGAAAGTCCATAATATAAGTTTTTGGTTTGGTATTTGGTAGATTCTTTGAAGGGACGTACCAAACCAAAAACACATATTACAGACTTTCAGGCCATGTTTGGACTAGAAACCCGCCAGCTGAATCAGATTAAGACGTTATCTGTTCCGAGTATCAATCAAATCACTTCTGCATTTCAATGATTCAATGCGCTGTTTACTTTCATGCAACAATTCAAGGTTGAAACGAGTGGAATTATCAGATTCTTATAAAAAGCATATAATATACAGAAAATCTAGTGTTTTTGAGTGGATACCGAAAATTATCTCACTTGTGACTGACACAAATGATTACTTTCGCTCGTGCAAGCGCTCGTGAAAAATAAACATTTGTCTCGGTCACTCATGAGATAATTTTCGATATCCACTCAAAAACACTAGATATCCTCTATTTATTATTTGTGGCAAATTTTTGGGGAGAGGAGGCAGGTATTTCTACATAAAATATTTTTCATTTTCAGCAAAGACACTAAAATATTCTACATACTGAATAGTACTGTTGAGATCACATATATTATCCCAATGTTTCAAAGTAAAACACAGAACAGAATTCTCGTAGTTTAATATGCACAGGTACCAGGAAAAAATATTTCAGTTCTGCTATTTTATTTATGGCACATCACAATGAAGAACATAAAAAAAGAAAATATAAAAATAACAACTTGAATAAGCAGGAACTACCAGAACAAGAGCCCCATAGGACTTAATCGCTCACCTGCCAAAGTGGTTCAAAGAAGTATTTGGGGGTCACATTCAGTTAGACATGGTTCATCAACACTACAAACAAATGAAGTCGTGAAATTTATGGAAAAACACTAAGGAATGAATCTGAACAAACCTGAGCCTAACATGCCCCCCCCCCCCTCCACCCCACCCATAGAGAGCCCAATCATTAAACCAGGGACTCAAATTGAACAAACTTGAATCTGATCCCCCTTGAGATGTTATATAACAAATATGAAAGAATTCTGACTAGTGGATTGAAGAAGGTTTTTAACGAAATCTCCTCACATTGCACTAAGTTAAACTTTGGGCCCCAATAGTGAGCCAAAATATTAATGAAGGAACCCGATTTGAACAAACTTGAATCTGACCCACCTAGAGATGTTGTATACCAAATATGAAAGGATTCTGACTGGTGGATCTGAAAGTCTTCTTAAACAAGTTGTTCAAAGAAGTATTTTTGGATCACATTCAGCTAATCATGGCTCATCAACACTTCAGAGGCAAGAAGTCATGAAATTATTACAGGGGACCTTTTTTTTTTTTTTTACATAATTTCACTCTAATTCCTTCTAAACGCATTTTGTTGCAAATTTCTTTCCCTCTACTTAACTGACCCCCGGGGGTGGGAAGTGGTGTTGGTGGTCATATGTGTAATTTTTATAATTTTTTTGGGGGGGGGGGGGGGTGGATAAAATCACTCTAAATCTTTCAAAATATATTTTGCAGCCAAACCTTTTGTTACATCTAACTGTCCCCCATCCCTGATAGTCCCCCATCCCTGATAATGAAGGGAGAGGAGGACATAGGATAAAAACATTTTCACATAAAAACACTCTAATTCATCTTGGAACTCAATTTTGAAAAGAAGACACAAAATTTTCAGTCTAACGATTTTTTTTTTCGTCTCAAAATTGAACAAAGCACATAAAAAACTGGATTTTTTTTCTCTCCAAATTCTGCTTCAAAATTTCCAAGTCAGAACTTGATCTAAAATTTTCAGGCTATAAATTTTTTTTCTTTTTTGGTCTCAAAATTGAACAAAATACACAAAAAATCCAAAAAAAAATTCGAAATTTGATAAAAAAGTTAAAAAATTTATAGTAATTTATATATTTTTTATACTTACCAATGACCCAGACTTAGCTGGTGCTAACTCTAAAATATTTAGGGCCAAACACAAATTTTACCCCCCAATCCCCAAAATTTGCATCAAAAACTGAAAATTACATGTCCTATATGGTCCTCCATACTTTACTCCACTGTGCATGCACAGTGTCAAGGAGGTCTCGAAATTGGCGCAATTATCATTCTTACAACCAGTGCCTGATAAGCGTTATGTACTCAGCGGGGAGGTATGAGTTCTCAACTCATGGGAGGGCCCTCCCCGTCTGGGTCATTGGTAAGTATAAAAAATATAAATGATAAATTAGAAATCTTTTCTGTTCAGCCCAAATGGCATCAAAGTCTGTTTGTGTTCTTTGGTCTTTTGTGTCTTGTTGAATGCTGGCCGATGTCTGCTTGGGTATTCTCTTCAATGGGGGTAATTTCTTCTGATGTTGGTTTAACATATGTTTGCTTAAATATTCCCGACGTCTGTATGTCGTATTGCATATATTGCATGTGTGGAAGCCCCCTTGATGATGTACTATTCCGACGTGGCGATAAGTCCAGATTTGTGAGCAAAAGTTGCCCTGCAGGTTTTACAATCAACAGCCATTTTTGGTTCAATACTCCACTACGTTCCTCTATAAGACATGTTGCGGAGTAGCAATTATGACGTTATGTTTACGTGACATCTTCTTATTATTATTAGGTGTGGAATTTTGGCAAGAGACAGAAAAGTGTAGAAAATTAAAACAATAAATGATAAATTAGAAATCTTTTCTGTTCAGCCCAAATGGTAGCAAAGTTCGTAGGCGGTATATCCAATTGATTTCAGTTTGTTTTCTGTGTCCTGTGGCTTGTACTGAGTCGGGATGGACCGACTCAGTAGTTCTTTGAGGGCATATATATTTAAATTGAAATTCTTTTGGTGCCAGTTGATGTTCGTGACACTCTATGTAAAATTGTATGGATAATCGTGTTCTCAGTTCTCTTACTTTGATGTTCCAAATTTGTTTATACAGGGATAAGTTCTCTGGTCTAATGTTGACTATTTTCTTCTTGTTGTGAAGTTCATGGCCAGCCTCCCCCGTTGTTCTTTGACGTTTTTTGGGGGGGACTGCTGGAAGATGCGATCATCATTACGTTCGACTCGCTGCTATTCAGACTAAGTAGAGAAGAACTGCCCATGTACATGCTATCCGTGGTGGTTGCTTCTTCTGCCATCGTGTGTGTTGAGGTTAGGTAAATGCTAATGTATAAAAAATCCAAGAGGTGACACACACGCTCCCCCAATGTTAATGATAAGTGAATGAATTTATTTTGCCTGACCGGTTTCGTCTTTTTTAGAATCATCAGAGGTGGCAAACCTTTGAAGCATCTCCCTTATATACTTTATTGATTGTGACGTCATAACAGGGTACCCGGCGGGTATTCTGCATGTACCCAACAGGTATATATGATAGTACCCGGCAGATTTTTGTTAGTACCCGGCGGGTATTTTTGATGGTACCCGGCGGGTATTTTTCGTGTACCCGACGGGTATATGTGGTAATACCCGGCGGGTACGTTTACTGATGCCCGGTGGGTATACAAGTGTACCCGACGGGTAATTTTAGTAGTACCCGGCGGGTATTTTCAGTGTACCCGGCGGGTATCCCTTGGTGTGACCGACGGATTGTTATGTTCCAATTCCTCGGGCACATTACTACAAAAAGGACGAGTATTCTGTGTACCCATCGGTGTGAAGTTTCTTATGGTGTTTGTGCGGTTACAAATGGGAGATAGGTATAAAGGTTTTATGTTGATGATTAAAAATCCATAAAAGAAGAAAATTGCATGAACACCACTTTATTTAAGGAAACGGTTGATGCTGTTGGCTGCGAAGTCTAAGACTTTTTGAGTATTATAGAGGTTTGCAGTCCCGGTTACGGGAGTGTTGCCTTGATGGCTCCATATTTTGGGGTGCACTGTTTCACAATCTGGGTTGATGATGAAGTTCTCTGAAGCATCAGCAGAATGCGATGAGCCAGGTTGAATCACCGTCATGATAAGTTTATCCACAGCGGTGCCAATATCGGAACTATGGGTCGTTTCACTTGGTCCAGATTCTAACGACCCATAGTTCCGATATTGGCACCGCAGTGGATAAACTTATCACGACGGTGATTCAACCTGGCGAGTTTTTTCACCTTACTTTCCATGTGCGTGGATGTAGCCAGGGCCGCGTCACATCTAAACAACTCCAGGTTGCCACTAAAAGGGCAGAGTTATACGTGGAGAATGCTATGGCCCTCGAAAGAACTCTTAAGGAGGTTGTACATCCTAGAATTCTTTTCCATCGAGACGTAATGATAACGCTCTGGTAAGGTGATCTGCGTACAAAATGCGTCTAAGCTAGCCCTGTTAGACGATATTGTCGTTTCCAACGTCATGGTTGGAACTGACATAGACGACAGTATAGACAATACTAGGTCTTCGGTCTGGTCGTCTAGACGCAGAGGAACTCTCAGAATGCCCTGACTGTCCTGCCGTTTCAAATTTATTCCATGAATTGATGAAAGGAAGATGTAGAGCATTTGCCGATAAGAAACCGGACCTGCCCGTTTTGGTAGCAAGTTATATATAGCGTCATTAACAGTTCAAATGTCCGCGAGACTGGACTGTGACGGAAAGTCTGGGACGATGTCCCTAAACCGCTTAAAGAATTCTGTGTCCAGTGGCGCTATCAGTCTCTTATACGGCAATGCAACATTTTTGGTCCGGAGGAACAACGTCAGATGATAATGCCGGATGCACTCTATGGCAATTATGTTGTTCCGAAAGGGAAAATTACAACTCCTCCGAATCCCTTTCGCCATCCTGTCGGACCACTTGTAAATCTTGGTCGTCCATGCCTGAACCTGCAGCATAACGTACTGACCCAGCTTCCTCCGATAATTCCTGATTCGACAGAGTTTCTGTCGGTTGCTGGGATGCTGCGATAATTTGTGCTATTTGCGATAGCACGTCTGTAACGGAGGCCTGTGGAGCTGCAGTCTTACAGGATTTAGCCGCTGGAAGCTCCTTGGACGTTGACTTTTATGTGAATGTCCAGAGTATGAAGGCCTCGTATCCTTGGCTACCGGATGGAGTGACCTGGTCGCCCTGGAATCCCTGGTCGGCGAAATTGGTTGGATATCACTGGTCACATAGCCAAGGTGCAGTCGTGTGTGCTGCCGTGAGGATGAGGAAGCCGATAGAGCAGTCTCTCTGGACTGTCTATATAACGGAGCATCCCGAGCGGTGGACGTATGCTCCGACTGATCATGAGGAACGTTATGTACCACAACATCTGGGCCCAGATGTTGTTGTACGAGAGAGGGACCTCTCTCACTCGCAGCCCGGATGGACCTGGACAAGCTAGGAACCGGACTAATAGGCTTCCTCCGTACCATCCTCGTATCCGTCATCACTGGGTGCGCACATTGTATTTTATAGTGCTCGTATCACCCAAATCTCCTTTCTGGACTGCAACGGACGAACCGGGATGTCAAGCCATTCGGTGAATGGTCGCTACACCGGGCAAGCTAGTGGACGCCAAAGCCGTCGATCCTACTTGGGACCTCTTAGGTAATTGACGTATCTGCATGAGCACTTTTACCGCTAGCTCTTTATTTGACTGTGACGACGGAAGCACACTTTTCGAAGACATCACCCTGTTCATGTTCCTCCATGAGGCCTGTGGAGCCGCGGTCTTGCGTAATTAGCCGCTGGAAGCTCCAGGGATGTTCATTCCTGCATTTATATAATATGCGAATGTCCCAACTGGAAAGGCCTTGTGTCCTTGGCTAGCGGATGGAGTGACCTGGACGATGTGTATTCCCTGGTCGGCGAAGCAGGAGCTCCAGGGACGTTCATTCCTGCATTTATACAATATGCGAACGTCCCCTGGAAATTTGTGCTCACATAGCCAAGGTGCGGTCGTGTGCTGCTGTGAGGATGAGGAAGCCAATAGAACAGCCACGTCGGACTCTCTATGCGATGGAGCGTCCCGAGCAGGATGAGTGGACGTATGCTCCGACTAACAAACGAACATACAACAACATCGCGGCGCAGATGTTGATGTAAGAGAGAGGGGGCCTCTCTCGCCCGCAGTCCGGATGGACCTGGATGAGCTAGGAACCGGACTAACAGGCTTCCTCCGTACCATCCTTTGATCCGTCGTCACTGGGTGTGCACGTTGTATTTTTATAGTGCTCGTATCACCCAAATCTCCTTCCTGGACCGCAACGGACGAACCCGGCTGCCGAGCCATTGGTCTAATGGTCGCTAAACAGGGCGAGCTAGCAGACGCCAAAAGCCATCGATCCTACTAGGGACCTCTTAGGCAGTTGACGTATCTGCATGAGCACTTTGCCGCTAACTCTTCATTTGATTGTGACGACGGAAGCACACTTTAAGAAGACATCACGGAAACATCACCCTGTTCTTGTTCCTCTGAAAAAGAGATTGAAAAACTAGAGTGATCCTGCGGAGAGAGGACCGGCATGGACCTCTCCCCGCTAACAACATACCGTGACACACGTCTCCAAAATTTTTCATCCCAATTGATGCACACAGAGCAAGGGTTAGTGTGAGTACACTGACAAAAATTAATACACTGATCATGAGAATGAGAGGAAGATTTCCTCGCATTAGAATTTGAACAATAATCTTTCATTGTGAAAAATTACAAACAGTCATAGTACTCGCACCAAACCTTGAAAACAAAGATACATAATAAAATAATCCATTATAACATTTTGAAAAAATAATTCAAAAAGAAAAAATGTTTTGAAAAAATTTTTCAGAAGAGCCCAAGTTCCCAAAGGGAATGATGAGGCCAAATGGATCCCAAAAAAGCCTAAGTGTGGACAAATTTTTTAAAACCATTTCAAAAAATTAATGTAAAACTTACGGACAATATTAATGTATCTTAGTATGAATTGAACTAAGTAGAAGATAAGTAATCACTATCAGAAGTAACCGTTGTCAACATAAACAAAAAGTGAACAAAAACCGGAAACATGATTACAGGCACTGGTAAACATGGCCCGAAATCAGTTACCAATTTAAACACTATCTGATGCAAAACAGAGACTTCCAGAGAAGAAACTGGAGAACATCAGATGGTAGATGCAGACCAAAATGCCTCAACACCCAAGGGTGAGGACGTAAACATAGGGAAAAACAATATTAATTCTGTTACCAAGCCAAAACTCCCAAGAAATTTTAGTAATCAACATTACAAAAAATATATCAAAAGCATGGGAGAATAGCTAGGGGGGAATAAAGGAAAGGGAGAGAGGAAACACAGATCAACAATGGTACATTCATAGCAAGAATAACAACATCAGGGTCATGCCTCGAAAATAGGTAACATGAAATAATTTTATAAAAAAAATTATAAGTTACAGTCCTGAACATTTCCTGCCACTGTTTCTTCCTCTCATCCTTCTATTTCCTCCTTAGATCCACAATTTCTCTCAAAATTATGTGTCTGGCATCATTTAAACTGAGATTTACAAGCACAAATATCAGTGAGATGTTCTGAATTAAGGGCCAAACAAAGAATGATAATTGCGCCAATTTCAAGACCTCCTTGACACTGCGCACGCGCAGTGGAGTAAAGTATAGAGGACCATATAGGACATGTAATTTTTGGTTTTTGATGCAAATTTTGGAGATTGGGGGGTAAAATTTGTGTTTGGCCCTAAATATTTTAGAGTTAGCACCAGCTAAGTCTGGGTCATTGGTACAGTATAAAAATTTTCGAAGTCCGAACTGGACCAAAATTTTTCAGGCTAAAATTTTGGGTTTTTTTTCGTCACAAAATTGAGCAAAAAGCATAAAAAACATAAAAAAAATTTCTTTTCATCCAAAATTTCCAAGTCGGAACCAGACCCCACATTTTCAGTCTAAAATTTTTCATTTTTTTTCCGTCTCAAAATACTCAATTTCAACAAACTTGAATCTGACATTTGCAGAATGAGGTCCCCAGAGGGTGAATTTGATGATGCTATCCAGGCCTGAAAATAAGTAGTCTGACATTTGCAGAAAGAGGTCCCCAGAGAGTGAATTCGATGATGCTATGCAGGCCTGATCATAAGCAGTCGGACATTTGCAGAATGAGGTCCCCAGATGGTGAATTTGATGATGCTATCCAGGCCTGAAATAAGCAGTTTGATATTTGCAGAATGATTTCCCCAGTGGGTGAATTTGATGATGCTATCCCATACAGTGGGCCAATTTATCCCCTGGATACCTTGTTACAACCAGTAGTGTATAAATTTACCAGTAATGTCGAAATCGACCAGTAATGTCGAAAAAATTAACCAGTAATGTCGAAATCAACCAGTAATGTCGAAAAAATCGACCAGTAATGTAAAAATCCGTAATGTCGAAAAATTAACCAGTAGTGTCAAAAAGTGTCGACCAAAATGACGATTTTTCGCAAAAATTTCAATATTTTTTCGGGTTGCTCAAATTGTACTTTTGCCTATATTTATCGACTTTTAACCATTTTCGCGCAAGTTTAAACACATTTACCCCAGCAAATATGGAATTTTATGTTTAACAATTATTTCCCTCTTTCATATGCGCAACATATCCCATCCTATTTGCTCTCTCTCTCTCTCTCTCTCTCTCTCTCTCTCTCTATCTATCTATCTATCCCCTGTCCCTCTGTCTTTGCCCCTAACTCTATCTCTCCTTCTCTCTCTTCCCTTCTTTCTCTCTCTATCGCTCTCTCCCTATCCCCTTTTCCCTCTGTCTTTGTCCAACTCTCTCTCTCTCTCTCTCTCTCCTCTCTCTCTCTCTCCCTCTCTCTCTCTCTCCCTCCTTCCCCCTCTCTCTCTCTGGATAGATAATGAATTGATACGACGCTGAAATATTTAGTCTAGTATTTAGCGCTCGCACAGACAGACATACAGTCACACATGTGGGCTGGCAAGTGTGTAGGCAGGTAGGTTAGCAGCATCCAAGCAGACGGACAGAAATCCAGACAGACAGATAGCAATGTGGCGTGTGAAAAATAACCCCTAGACGTGGATAGACAACTGAATGACGGAAAGACAGGCAGACCTACATACAAAGATTGATTGGTTGATTGATTGATTGTTCGATTTTGTTTACGACACTTAGTTTAAAGCACGCGCACCATACACGTGTCATTTCGGCATGTGGCTTGGCACACGAAGTCAACGTGCACCTGGGATAAAGTGTCATTCCCAAGGACACATCTCAACTGACCTCGTCAGGTATAGAACCCGGATATTCATCAAATTGAATTGCGAGGCAATTTCTCAATTGAGCTAATAGTGCTCCCCACGTACATGCGGGTACATGCGGGTGACGCAGACTGACTGATTGATGGATGTAGGTAAAATGACAGGTAGCAAATTGGTAGAACCAGATGATAGACATGTAGCAAATATTGGGTAGTGACTGACATTATAATAGTCAGTCATTAAAGCACACAACCAGGGGTGTCATCGGGGTGGGGGGGGGGGGGTGGCTAGATAGATAGATAGATAGATAAATAGATAGATGGATGGATGGATGGATGGATGGATGGATGGATGGATGGATGGATGGATGGATGTGGGTGGATGGATGGATGGATGGATGGATGGATGGACGGATGGATGGACGCACGGACGGACGGATGGACGGACGGACAGACAGACAAACAGACAGACAGAGAGAGGGGGAGAGAGGGAGAGAGAGGGAGAGGGGGATGGGGAAAGAGAGCTGGGCAAAGACAGAGGGAGAGGGGGATAGAGAGAGAGAATGATGGAGAGAGAGGGGGCAAAGACAGAGGGACATGGGATAGAAAGAGAGGGGAGATAGATAGATAGAAAGAGGAGAGAGAGAAAGAGAGAGCGAGAGAGAGAGAGAGAGAGAGAGAGAGAGAGAGAGAGAGAGCAAATAGGATGGGATATGTTGTGCATATGAAAGAGGGAAATAATTGTTAAACATAAAATTCCATATTTACTGGGGTAAATGTGTTTAAACTTGCGTGAAAATGGTTAAAAGTCGATAAATGTAGGCAAAAGTACAATTTGAGCAACCCGAAAAAATATTGAAATTTTTGCGAAAAATCGTCATTTTGGTCGTCACTTTTTGACACTACTGGTTAATTTTTCGACATTACAGATTTTTACATTACTGGTCGATTTTTTCGACATTACTGGTTGATTTCGACATTACTGGTTAATTTTTTCGACATTACTGGTCGATTTCGACATTACTGGTAAATTTATACGCTACTGGTTGTAACATACCTCTTTCTGTTTAGTTTTGAGACCCTGATTCAGAGTGAGGTTCACAGAGGGTACAGTTAGTGATGCTACTCTGCTGTGCAGGGTAGCATTACTAAATTCACGCTCTGGGGACCTCATTTTGAAGATGACATCTGCTTATTTTCTGGCTTGATACTATCCCATACAGTTGGCCAATTTATCCTCTGAGAACCTCTTTCAGTTTAGTTTTGAGACCCTGATTCAGATTGAGGTTCACAGAGGGTAAATTTAGTGATGCTACCCTGCATAGCATCACTAAATTCATCCTCTGGGGACATCATTTTGCAGATGACAGTCTGCTTCTTTTCTGGCTTGCTTCTCCTGTTTACCGATGGAAAGCCTTCTGTAAAAAGCCTTCTGTGAATAAATAGCAAAGTTAGTAATGCAATACAGGAAATACTGACAAACAGTCTAACATCTCATTATTCAACTCATTTTGACTTGAACTGTATTTATCATTCTGTATACTAGCACTCCAGATAAAATAAACAATATCAATATCAAGGAAACAACCCAATAACATTCCAACAATTTATGTGTTACAGTAATAAAGGTACATACATTTCTATCAACTTCTCATATTTATTGATGAAATTGAGTAGTCTCCCCTGAATCATAAAATCTTACAAACATTTAATTTTTCAAAGAAAGTGAATTCCAAATGTGCATTAGTTTGAAGGTGGTACACAAAAATCATGTTAGAAAACCACAATACTGATGATAAAGTGAAATATGTTGTCATCCATAGTATTGTTCCAAATACAAGCTCTCTTGAACTGGGAATTATTTGTGCATACCTTGTTCATTTCTCTTCTTACCGTTTGCTAGTTTGGATGGGTACCTGAAATATCAGAGTCCTAGTTCTGTTAGTCATGTCTGGTGGTTATGATTTTTGACAACAACAACCATACTGCAGTTCTGACTTTATGAACTATTTGATTGACTCTGAATTCGTGGGAAAGAAGAAAGGAAAACAACAGGTAAGAATTACTACTTCTTTATTCCTTCTTTATTTCTCATTTATTCACCATGTGTAGCAAATCAAATTACCACAATGACACACAACACTACCCAAATCGAAACTAAACTGTCTTGATGGAGACAATTCAAGAATTTTGGGACACTATTTTTAGCTGTCGCAAAACAAGTAAATATAGTTTTTCTCCATTGTATTTTTCAATATACATGAAGTCATTGACCCAAGATTGTGTGCAGCGGATTTTATATATTTTTTTTATTTATGTGAGGCAATAAATATGTTAGAGGTGCACATTTATTTCAGATGTGGCTATCCCAGAGAAAAAAAGTATTTTTTTGTATGGCCTAAATAAACCCTGAATTGTACAAGATGAAAAGTGATCTGTTCTTTGAAAAAATTATATTAATTTCCTGCATAATCCACTAAACATCTGTCCAGGGAAGAAGGTGACGATGAAGAGATCTGGTAAGTGAAGTATCAGATCCAGAGGATCGACATTCGATCTCCAATGACTGAGCAGAAAGTGTTGGGGAGGTCAGACATGCAGTGGACTGAGAGGAATGAGATCCGTCACTGATCCACAGAGACCAAGCAGCCAGAGAATACTCCGAGCTGTCGTGGACATGGACTGGGATAGAGTCAGGGCAAAAGATGAGAGAATCATAGCCCTTGCCCGGGGAACTGCCACCATATTCAGCCGAGTACGGAAGTCCATCCCCAGATGACAAAACGACTAAGAAGGGACCAGGTCCAACTTCTCACTGACTCTGAACCCTAGCGATGTGAGCAGCTCAACAATGTATCGACATCTGACTCCAGAAGAGCAGCACTGGATTGCCTCTGGAGGATATTGTCCAGATATGCCGAAGTAGTCATCCTGGACTGTGTGCAATGGAAGGCTATCACATGCGACACTAGTCGGGTAAAGGCCTAAGGAGCCAGATTGAGGCCAAAAGGCATGGCCTTGAACTGATCAATGCGCCCCAGCAAACCAAACCCAAGATACTTTCACGACGTCCGATGAATCGGAACATGAAAGTAAGCGTCTCGCAGGTCAATGCTGGAAGCGAAATCTCACTGGTGAATGGAGCGGAGGACTGACCTGAAAGTCTCCATGCTGAACTTGGGAGCAATGATAGATTGGTTCAGGATACTCAGATTGCAGAACCTCATCACGGGCCGTTGCCATGGAAAAGTCGCAGACCCGCTAAAGAAGTAGATCAAAGAGCAGCACGCTGACCATCAGGAAGGGAACGGTTTGTGTCCAACACAGCGTCCCGGCGAACTAATTCCAAGTTAGCCGTGTTATAGGCATGTGTGTGAGTAAGATGCATGAGTATCTGGGAAATCATGCGCAAAGGAGCCTGTGCATCGTCAAACCTATCTGGAGGCAGATAAGCAGCCAAAGCAGAGACAATGTGATCTGAGAGAGAAAGCATGCCCAGCATCTCTCTCGAAAAGCCCAACAGGGACTCCAGAGTCGCCATAGGAATAACAGCCGACTTGGGTTTGGAAAGCCCGAGGGAGGTGGAGTCTTGATCTAAGACCGTCAAAGTCTGGCAGGCTGATGGATTGGCAGAATCATAGAAACGATAATGCACTGGAGGCAAAGGTGTCAGCCCTGTTGAAGAACGGAGTCTTCATAGCCTTGGAACTCAGCTTAGAATCCAAAGCTGCAAACGCTTCAACCACCGGTACCAACTGTTACGGTCGAAGGCGCCCAGAAGCGGGTTGCTGGAGGCGCACGGAGGCGCACGACTGATGATCGCGGCCTGACTGACACCATCAGCTGGTCTGATGGTTTGAGATCCTGAAGGAACCCAAACATAAAGTCAAGAGCTGCCCCCAAGTCAGACGACTGTTGGCGCTCAACGTCAGGTATGTCTGACTCATCCTCTGAGTCGGAAGACACATAGCCAATCACAGGCAAACCAGCCGATGCCTCCCATGATGTAGGCACACCAAGGGGATCAGAAAGCGGCCTGCTTCCAATCCCAGCGCAGTGGGGGGGCCTAGAAACCACTAGTAGCCTCACTGGAGGTAATGGGAAGGCCCTTGGAAAGAGCCGGAGTGAACAAGGAGAGGGCCTCCCTAAGCTCACTGCCTGTGGCAGCTGGTTTGACGTGGGAACGAACCAGCAAAGTGGCTTCACTCCTGACCCCCTTAACCAGAAAAGGGTCATGATCCTCCAGAACACCCGATGCGAGGCGATGGGCGGCAGCTGAAACATCTGCAGGCAGATGCTGATAGGGGTATACTAGACCCCGAGGATTGACAGTGCGGGAACTCAGGAAAGCCTCTGCGGACCTCTGAGGGACAGAAGTTCTAGGCTGCACAAAAGGCGTTGGTCCCGCAAAACTAGCCATCGACCAGAGTGCATGGACGGAAACGCAACAGAGTCCATGGTGACCCCACCAGGAACATCTGAATCCAAAGAGAAGACTGCTGGGCTCGACGGCTAAGAAACCACAGCAGAGGGTTCGTCCGGCAACCCCTTCCAACTTCGCTGAGTTGAAGTCAGGGAAGGCTGAGGCCGATATCCCATGCCTATACTACAAGACATCTCAGCAGACCCCTGCAGGGTATAAGCCGAGGCCAGCTGAAACGGAGTCTGATGACGCTGCAGACGGAACAGCAGTAGCAGCAGATACGTCAAAAGCTATTGAAACTGGTGGAAAGGTGGAGAGAGCAACTGAGCTCGGCTCCAAAGTAGGAGGCACAACCCAAGTGACAGCCTCAGATGTCGACTGGAGAGGGACTACAGTCCCGGAACCAGGCATCTTTCACCAGACAACTCAACAGCTCCCACAGTATACACCACAGGAAAAGACTGCACATCCCCCATGGAGGGGGTATAACTCTCACCAGACGTGGTCGTGTCAGAAGGCCCCAAATGACAGCATTCCCCTTTCCCGCAGGGGAAGAAAGAACGACCACGAGAATGCACCACATGCTTGGGCAAAAGGCATTGCCCTCAAGGAACAATTCTGGACATAACAGAGGTGAGAGCACTAGAAGACTAAAAGCTCAAGAGAGCCTAAAATACACACCTGGACCAAGTTGTCCTAAACTGTAAGGGTTATAGGTATGGAGAAATGTAATCTGAATGAAAATGAGTTGTAGCTGATTGTCACTCAAGGACAGAGGGTCTATCTCAATGACACTCTTTATCATTTATAAACAATGATTAATGTTTTTTTTAAATGAAATGTTACTGAAATTGTGGATAACAACAGGTGCCTGAAATTGAAAAGAATGATGTCTGCAATTTAGTAAAAATTTTACATTTCAAGAACTTTCAAGAACCATTGCATAATTTACACATTCTGCAACAAGAGCAACACCAAGTCTGGTATACGTCTCTGCCTGCAAATTTGAGGGTAGCATTTATTTATTGGTGATTAACGACATATTAACAGGCTGGGTCATATCCTGTCAGCTACGGATTTATGGACGAAAGAAGAGTCTGTAGAATTCGGAGCAAACCACCGAGCAACGGTGGGCATCTGTTAGCCCTCAATGTGACAACCCATGTCTCTGTAGAACTCTCTTTGCAGAGAGCTCTGAGTTCTGTAGAGACAGGGTTACAGAGGTTGAAAACATGTGTAGCATCAACATGCAGTATGCGTTACCACACAGCGTCACCATGCCCACACATGAGCAAGTGGGATGAAGTGTCTTGCCCAAGGACACAACGTTTTTCAAAAGAAGATTGTTTTGTAAAAGCTGTAATAATGGATCTGAAAGAGAAAATTTTAATGGATTTTCACGATAGTGCATTAAGTTACAGATCTGGGCTCCATATGTGAGCCTAAATGGGGACCTAATAGCTTGGTAAGAACACACGTCAGAAATGACCTTCATCAGATGTTCCATGTCAAACATGAGAGTTTTAGGAGCAGTGGTTTCTGAAAAATAAACACTTTAATGTTTTTTCCATTGACTTCAGTGTTAAAAAGTGCTGAGTCATCATTTTTTCAAAGCGTGAAAAAAAGGTCACAAAACAGAATCGACACAATTTTTTTTCATCCATCTGTTTCAACTCATCACAAGTAAATTTCATACCAATTAGCAAATCTCTAGTTAGTGTACTATTTTTACTATATTTTTAGCTCCAGATGTTCCCACGGGGAACCGCTGAAAAAAAATTGGGCATGAATCAAGTACTTAGGGTCAACTAATGCTACACACAAAATTTGGTTCAAATTGCTCCATTGGTTCTTGAAATAGAAATTTTTAGGGGGAGCTCAAAAGTGAGCCCAGCCCCTGGAGAGTCCAAATATGGACCTATTAACTTTCTTTGAACAACTTTTAATCTTGAACACCAGAGGAAGTTTCATACCAAATATCAAAGCATTCCCACTTGTGGTTCATGAGATGATTTTTAATGAATTTCACAATATTTGGACATAAGCCCAAGCCCAAAAAGGGCAGACACCCCATTTGAACAGAACTAAGACAGACTACCCCCAAGATGATGTGGCCCATATATGTTTCAATTTGGGCCATTGGTTTGTGAGAAGATTGTTTTGTAAAAGTTAACATACGATGGAAAACGGACGATGGATGCCAAGTGATGGCAATATCTAACACTGACTTTCAGTCAGGCGAGCTAAAAAAAAAGGTGAACTCAACAGATGTAGAAAGTAGAACACCCCCAACTACGAGGAAAAGGTGGCAGAAATTAAGGACTGGCGGGAACATAACTAAACCCAGATGACCGACAGGAACCCGAAAAACAGAACGTCTGCCCTCAACAGAGAGGAGAAATTCTGTCCATACAGCCCCCCACTGACATCTAACTGTAATAATAATAACAGTATCCAAACGGATAGCATAAATTTATCAACCAAAAAAATTATATGTCTGAACCGCACAGTATGCAAAAGTCG
The DNA here is from genome assembly GCA_031216915.1 of Pictodentalium vernedei. NCBI lineage: Eukaryota > Metazoa > Mollusca > Scaphopoda > Dentaliida > Dentaliidae > Pictodentalium > Pictodentalium vernedei. Next base: position 128,176 of record JAUFNR010000078.1, read on the forward strand.
TGCGCGAACATGGAGAATATATAAAATACAATGAAAATGTGGTTGAAAATAATAACGAGAATGTTAAAAAATTTATAGTAATTTATATATTTTTTATACTTACCAATGACCCAGACTTAGCTGGTGCTAACTCTAATATTCTAGGGCCAAACACAAATTTTGCCCCTGTCAATCCCCAAAATTTGCATCAAAATCCAAAAATTAGAAGTCCTATGTGGCTCTCTATACTTTTGTCCACTGAGCATGCTCAGTGTCAAGGAAGTCTGAAATTGGAGCCAAATCATCATTCTTACCTCCAGTGCCTGGTAAGCATTATGTAATCAGCTGGGAGGTATGAGTTCCTAACTCATGGGAGGGCCATCCCCGTCTGGGTCATTGGTAAGTATAAAAAATATATAAATTACTATAAATTTTTTAACATTTTTATACTGTACCAATAACCCAGACTTAGCTGAATAGAAAAAAGGCTGGAGGGCCTAGGACATAAAGGAAAATCCAATAGGGTCAATTACATGTAAACAGAATTATCCCCTCAAGGAGAAGAGGAGAACAGCTTTACATGTATCTTTCTTGTTTGTATCAAAAAAGAAAGACACAATACCATTCCGTAATTGAGCACAATAACATCAATGATCTCTATTAACATCCAGTATAACCCATTATACTAATCTTTTTTAAAGGAAAGCCAATAAATATAGTCCAGAGAATGAGACTCTTTATACTCATTTAAAAGTGTCCGAGGATTGTATATTAGCACTCGTATGACACGTGACATATACAAATGTTTCACACCGAGCTACACTTTAAAAATATTACATAAATGAGATAGACATTAGCGTTACACTTAAAAACTATCCTGGCACTGACTCAGAATTACTGACTCCAGAGGAGGTATTCCCTTGCTTTTCACTATAAAGCAGGTGATATATGGGAACACCATCCACCCCCCCCCCCCCCCCCCCCCCACCCACCTTCCCCTTGCTCTGGGTCAAATACCCTAAAACGAAGAGGGCAGCAGGACTGAGTCACTACCGGAACAGAAAGCCTGCATAACTATAGTTGCAACTGTTTAGTGGATGACATTCTGAGCAACAGATAACGTACCTAAACATCGAAGGTCGCCAGAAATGGACTCAATATTTCTAAGATAAAAATTCGTGAAAGTGGAAGGCTGTGACCAATATGCAGCCTTCATCAATCAGTAATAGCAACACTATTAGCATAAGCCCAAGATGTAGACAGCACTTTTACTTAATGCGCCGAAATCTTAAGCACAGACTGCTGAGTTGAAGATAATTTTTCATAAGCAGTACGGATAGTCAATTGAATCCATCTTGCAATAGAATGGACTGTAATCTCCTTTCTATTATGCAGCAGAGACAGAAAGAAATGCTTGCGTCTCTTTCTGATAAACTCAGATCTACGTTTGTAAATACGCATGGCTCTAGCTGGACAGAGCAAAGGCCTATGACCATCTGAAGACGGCAGAGCCTTAATAACAATAGGTTCAGGATACTTATTAGGATCCTGATTCTTCGCCAAAATCCAACATTAGTAGTTAAAGTAATAGTATTACCAACACTACGATAGTGAGAATCATCAACTGATAGTGCATGAAGCTCACTAAGTCTTCTGGCAGAAGAGAAGGCTAAGAGAAAAGCTGTCTTATAAGATAAGAATTTGAAGTCCACTGTATCAAGAGGCTCAAATGGCGCTTCTTTTAGCTTCAGAAGAACCCAAGCTAAATTCCACTTAGGAGTTAACCTAAGGGTTCTAGATCTATTTATCGAAAAGTTTTTCACTAACTTAGATAAAGAGACATTAGATCCAATCTGTAACCTATCATGATGAGCATAGGTATCCGATAGCATAGACCTATAACCCTTAATGGTTACTGGCTGCAGTTTGATCTCATCAAACAAGTAGACCAGAAAATTAGCAATGTCTGGAATGGAGGAATCATAAAAATCAATAGAATGATCCCTACACCACCTACAGAAAACCTTCCACTTAGCAGCATAATTTAGCGAAGAGGAGGTCCTCCTACAGTTAGAAATTGCATCCACTGCCCGTCCTGTAAAATGCTTGCCGTGCAAGAAGGACCGCACAACAGAAATACATGAAGGTTGAGACCTTGCGGGTTGTGATGCAGTGTGCGCGATTTCTCCTGCGAAAGAAGGTCCTCCCATGGAGGAAGCTTCTGCGGAATGTCCCAGAACAGACACATGAGTAGATTTATCCATGGTCTCTGGGGTGACAGAGATGCTACCAACAGAATCTTGCAGTGAGATTGCTTGATTTTTGCAATATCTGCTGAATCAACGGAGCTGGAGGATACGCGTATCCTATCATTCCATCCCAATAGATCGAGAGAGCGTCTAGTGCAAACGCTCGAGGATCTGGGCATTGGAACACATACGTCTGCAACTGATTGTTGAGATGCGTCGCAAATAAGTCTATCATTGGACGATCCCATTGGTAGCAAATCTGATTGAATACTCGTTTGTTGAGAGCCCATTCTGATGACAACATGCGACCTTTCCGAGAAAGGAAGTCTGCTAGAACGTTCAGACGACCCGGTATATGATTGCCCGATAGAAGAACTTGATGCTCTAGGACAAATAGAAGGATCCTTTCCGTTAAACTGAATAACAGAATGGAATGAGTGCCTCCCTAGTTCCGAATGTACGCTACTACTGTCGAATTGTCAGACAGAATTTCGACATGCGAATTCTGAAGAATGTTCATTCATTGACGTAGCGCAAGCCATATTGACATCATCTCTTGATGTTTATGTGCTTGTTTAGGAACTGCGGATCCCAACGACCCTGGCACCTCGAATCCATTGGGCTCAGAGTTGCGTCCCAACCTGTTTGACTCGCATCCGTCATTACCGTAAAACTCGGATCCTGCAGTTGCAGTGGTACTCCTTGAGTTAACCACTGAATATCTGTCCCAGTCTGAATCTCTTGTTTCACTTGATTCGACAAGACGATGTTCGATTCGAGTGAAGGAGTCTTCACACTCCAATTCTGAGATAAAATATCTGTGGAGTGGACGAGTGCATATAAGATCTGCAGCGGGTCCGCACAAACCTGTCAGTCTCATGAATTCTCTCACTGTTACTACATCTGAGTGAAGACGAAAGCGAGTGTAACAACTGACTAATATCGCTCTGGTTAACGGCAGACAAATGAGATTGTTGTGCATCTCTAAGCTCATTCCCACGTGGGTGAATGATTTGGACGGCACAAGATCCGACTTCTTTTCGTTTACTATGAAACCGATACGTCGGAGCAACTGAAGCAGACTCTGAACATCGTTCTGAACCGTTAACTTGCTGTCATAACCCTGAAGAATGTCGCCCAAGTAGGCCGACGTTAGCACAGACGAATGAGCTCGGAAATGAATCATTACCGAGATCATTATTCGAGTGAAGGTCCAGGGCACTAGGTTCAGACCAGAGCATCATTGCTCGGAACTGAAAACAACTCCTGGGACAGCGAAGCGAAGGTACTTTCTAAATGCCGAAGATGTACCATGACGTAAAAGTACGCATCCTTGAGATCTATGCTCACAGCATAATCGTTCACTGGAGTGCTCGTTCTGACTGATCAGATGGTCTCCATATAAAATTTTGGAGCCACGTTCAGTTTGTTTATCCAGCTCAGATCTATAACTGGACGAAACGAGCCGTCTAATCTTGGAACCAGGAGCAGGTGACTGCAGAAAACTGGAGATTCCTGGTTTTCTACGAAGTCTATAGCATTCTTGTCCAGAAGAGACTGAACTTCTGATAGAAGCGAATCTCTCTTCTGAATGTTTGACGGAAGCTGAGACCAGCATGGACTTCGAGTTAACGGAGGTTTTTCCATGAAGGACAGTTTAGAGCTTCAGAAATAACCCCTTGCACCCATGGGTCATCCGTAATTGACAACCAATAGGTTAAGAATCTCGACAGCCTTCCGCCCACTGGAACGCAATAAAGGTTTAGACCATCACCTCCTGGCCCTGAGAGGAATGCGGAAGGAGAAACCACGTCCCCCACGACCCGCACCTCGCCCAGTCGACCTAAGGGCATCTGACTGGATATCTCAGCCAGCATTACGACCCCTATGTGAGTCGCTACTCTGACGGTCTCCGGAGTAAGACGTAGAGGCTTTCTTAGCTCCTCTATATGAACTTCCTTTTGACGTATTCGCCCCCGAAGTACCTGCCTTACTCCTCCCCGCTGTGTCCAACCTTTTCAAAGCAGAATTAAAAGCAGAGTATCCGAAGCTTTCTTAGTAATCTGATTATAGATTGCAGAAAGCTTAACGTTGAAGAGAAGCTCTCCTGAGACCGGAGCGACTGGTAGAGAGTTTTTCACCTTACTATCCACTCTTGTGGATGCAGCCAGGGCAGCATCACGTCTGACTAACTCCATATTGCCACTGAAAGGGCGGAGTTATACGTAGAATATGCTATAGCCCTTGAAAGAACTCTTACGGAAGTTTGAACATCCTGGAATTCCTTCCCTTCGAGACGTAGTGATAACGCTCTGGTAAGGTGATCTGCGTGAGATTATGCATCTAAACTAATTCTATTAGACGAGATTGTCGTCTCCAGTATACTGGAGTAAATAGACATGGACGCCGGCAATGACAATTCCAGGTCTTCAGTCTAGTCGTCCAAATGCATTGGAACTCTCGGCACGCCTTGTCCTGCCATTTCAAATCTATGTCTAGCATTGATGAAAGGCAGCTGTTCTTGTTCCTCTGAAAAAGAGACTGAAAAAATTAGAGAGACCCTGTGGAGAGAGGACCGCCATGGACCTCTCACCACTAACAATATACCGTGACACATGTCTCCAATGTTTGTCATCTGAATTGGCACACACTGAGCAAGAATTAGTGCGAGTACACAGACTACAACAAATACAATGACCATGAGAATTAGAGGAAGTCTTCCTCGATTTACAATTGAACAATATTCTTTCATTTTGAAAAAATATTAAACAGTCATCGTACTCGCACCAACCCTTGAAAACAAAGATACATAATAATAATAATCCATTTCGAAAATTAATTCAAAAGAAAAAAATTTTTTCAAAAAATTTTCAAGATGAGCCCAAGTTCCCAATGAGACTGATAAGCCCAAATGGATCCCCAAAAAGCCTAAGTGTGGAAAAAATTTTTTAAAACATGTTTAAAAAGTATCTGGCTATGAGTAGAACTAATAGAAGACAAGGAATCACTGTCAGAAGTAACCGTTGTCAACATAAACAAAAGTAAATAAAACTGGAAACAAGTGTTTGGTCCTAGAATTTAAGAGTTAGCACCAGCTAAGTCTGGGTCACTGGTACAGTATAAAAATATAGAAATTTTGGGCAGGGTCAAAATCTTGCCCCTCCCATTACGAAGACAAATATTACTTCAAGAACTTTGTTTGAACAAACTTGATTCTGCATCTCAAAAGCATGCTACATACCCAAATCTCAAGTCATTGTACCCACTGATTCATGAGAAGATTTTAAACAAGAGGTCCCCACGGGGCCTGAAGCACCCATCTTGAACAGAACACAATTTAAACAGAGTCCAAGAATGAGTCTCCACTAAGCAAGCCATCTCCATAGGCTACACTGTCAATCCTTGAGTCCCTCAGGAGTGACAAAAATAATCTGGGCATCATGCCTTTTCTTCAGTTGATCATAAGTAAAATGTAGAGCTCCCCTATGAAGCCCCTTGATACAACCTATGTGTATTAATCTTAGTACCTCTAGAGGGTACTGAATACAAAATTTTTAATTCTTCAGCAAAAAGGCCAATTCCGGCTCCCATAGAGAGCCCAAATATTAACCCAGGCTCTTGATTTGAACACAGTTGAATCTGACTTCCCTAGAGTTGTTGTGTACCAAATATGAAAGCATTCTGACTGTTGGATCTGAAGAAGAGAAATTGTAAAGAAATTTCTTCGAATTGCACTAAGTTCAAATTTGGGCTACCATAGCGAGCCCAAATATTAACCTATGAATCCAATTTTAACTAACTTGAATCTAACCCCCCTAGAGATGTTATATACCAAATGTGAAAGCATTCTGATGAGTGGATCTGAAGAAGATTTTTGAAGAAATTCTCTCATATTGCACTAAGTTAAATTTCATGTTCCCATATGGAGCCAAAATATTAACCTAGGCACTCGAATTGAACAACCTGGAATCTGACCCTCCTAGAGATGTTGTATAGCAAATATGAAAGCATTCCAAATGGTGGATCTGAAGAAGAAGAAGATTTTTAAAGAAATTTCCTCATATTGCACTAAGTAAACATTTGGGCTACCGTAGTGAGCCCAAATATATACCTAGGGATCCGATTTGAACAAACTTGAATCTGACCCCCTTAGAGATGTTGCATACCAAATATCAAAGCATTCCGACCAGTGGATCTGAAGAAGAAGATTTTTTTAAATTACCCTCCATAATGAACAAAGATAAAATTTGGGTTTCCATAGGAAGCCCAAATATTAACCTAGAGACTTGGTTTGAACAATCTTGAATCTGACCCTCATAACAATGATGTATACCAAACATTAAAAGATTCTGACTGGTGGTTCTGAAGAAGAAGATTTTAAAAAAATATTCCCCATATTACCCTATGTTAAAACTTCGGGCTCCTGTAGAGAGCCCAAATATGAACCAATGAGCTTTATTTCAACAAACTTTTATCTCCCCCCCCCCCCCCCCCCCTCCCCCTATGAATGCTGTATATTAAATATGAAAAGATTCTGATGATTGGTTCTGGAGAAAAGATTTTTTTAAATTTTTGCAAATATGCTGACTCAGCATTTTTTCGATGCCCGTTACAGAACACCCTAACATAACTGATGGCAATTGTTTTTACCATTCAATTCTACTGGTCCTAAGGATACTTCATACCAAATAACAGCTCTCAATTCCATGTGGTTTGGGAAATATGGCCGTTTGAAAATATTTCTATCTTTAGCTCCCAGGGTTCCCATGGGGATGCGGGAATTTGTTTTTTTGCATGGGTCAAGTACTTATGACCCAATAATACCACAAACCAAATTTGGTTCATACCGGACCATCGGTTCAGAAAATAGAAATTTTGGATGGGGCCAAAAATCTTACCCTCCTATTACAAAGCCAAATATTACTTCAAGAACTTCGTTTGAACAAACTTGATTCTACAGTTCATATGGAAGTTCCATAGCAAATATCAAGTCATTGTACACACTGGTTCTTGAGAAGAAGATTTTAAAAATATTTTGGAGCATTTTCCCCCACTCCCTCCCTATGGGGCTGGGCATGTTGATTTGAACAAAAAATGAAATGCCCCTTTGGGACCATCACTCATACAAATTTTCACTTGAATTGGCACAGTGGCTTTGGAGAAGACCAAAACATGGTGTTGATGGATGACGGATGACGGACGGACGACAGACGGAGAGCGATGAGATTAGCTCAGCTTGACTTTGTCAAGATGAGCTAAAAAAATTTTGAGTATATATCCCCACCCCCTTCGTATGGGGCTGGGCAAGTGAATTTGAACAAAAACAAAATGTGAGGTCAGAACAGGCCATCAACTCAAATTTTACCAAAACTGGTTTAGCGGTTCCGGAGGAGAGGTGCAAACACCATGCTTATGGACGACAAACCGTGAGTGATCACAATAGCCGAAAGCGCATATTGTGACCAAAACTGACTAAGAAATATTTTTCAAACACTTTCCAGGACCTGTGCCAAAACTGTTCGATTTTTCAAGCACTTTTAACCCTAGTGGCATCCTCCATGCCATTTAAATGGTAGCAAATAGAAGAATTCATTTGGGAGTAGAACAATTAATATTTTCAACATGCTGCCTTGGGGCTGCATGTTGAAAATATTTATTGGTGTACTCCACACATTAACTTATCAGCCATCCAACTTGATGAAATCACGAAGTATCATGTTCCTGGTCCAGAGGGTTAAGGTCCTGAAATTTCAGTTTTAAATTCAAGAATTTTCCAAAACCTGTACAAACCCTGCTAATGAGACACACACTGTAGCTGTAATATATTGAAACTAACTGTGATTTTTTAAGCTGAAAAAAATGAAAATACTCACATCATACTCATTTCCAAACATTGCCCTACACAAGGTCTTCAGCTGGGAGTCGGCTTGTGTTCGACAAAATTCAAAGCATTTCTGAAAGGAATATAAAAGTTTTATTTCATTCCTCAACTGTTCTGAGACTGAATCCATTTACAAATCCATTTTAAAACTTATCACAGAGGATAGCATTTGGCTAGCAAAGGTATTGCAGGTTTGAGGGAATCTATTCTACAAGGCACACTTCAATATGTTAAAAGAGAATTAACCCTTTACCCAACGTAATGGCCAAAACCAGCCAGCGCTATTCTAAAAAATCGCCAATTAATTTTCATTATTTTTTCATTTTTTGTCTCAAAAATATTGGTTGTGACCCCTCGTTGGAACGAGATCGTCATAACCTATGTTTTTGAAACAAAAAATGAAAAAAATTAGTTATTCAAGAATGTTTTTTGCAAGTGTTGTCTGCTTTTCATGTTAGGTAAAGGGTTAATTAAATCAAGCAATATGTCTTTACAGTGGAGGCTGAAAGTAGCTTCTGTCCTGAAATAGAGTTAAGTCATGTTTACTGCCCCCCTCCCCCGCACATTGTCAAAATATTGGTGAAATGTCAATGACACTGCAGCTCAACTTGTCCCAAGAAGGGATTGAACTAAACAGAAACATCCAGTAATGCCAAGTAATTCACTCAAGTTTCAACAAAGCTACATATGAAATCTGAAAAAACTCGGGTGAGGGATGTGGCCTGTTGGATGTACTAATGGAATTGCTGATAATTTTACATGTCAAATTCAAGATAGCCAGTGGCGGCCATGTTTTTTCAACAAAAGGCAGAAAAATTTGATAACTCCCATCTAGACATCATACCAAAGTTATACATAAAATTTGAAAAAGATGGGTGACAGATGCAGCCTGTTGGGTGTGCTAATGGAATTGTTGACAATTTATATACCAAATCCAAGATTCTTCAATGAAATTCTGAACAATCTGATACCTCCAGACATCACACCAAAGCTACATATGAAATTCGAAAAAGATAGGGTGAGGGATGTTGCCTGTAGGGTGTGCTAATGGGATTGTTGACAATTTATATCACAAAACAAGATGGCCATAGCCGACCACGTTTTTCAACAAAATTCAGAGAAATTTGATAGCTCCTATCTAGACATCACACCAAATCTAAATATGAAATTTGAGAAAGATTGGGTGAGAGATGCAGCCTGTGAGATGTGCTAATGGAATTGTTGACAACTTATGTGCCAAATCAAAGATGGCTGGAGGTGGCCATATTTTCACTGAAATTTAGAAAAATTCAACAGCTCCTATCTAGACATCACACCAAAGCTACATATAAAATTTTAAAAAGATCAAGTGAGAAATGCAATCTGTAGGGTGTGCTGACAATTTATTTCCAAATCAAAGATGGCTGGTGGTGGCCACGTTTTTCAACAAAATTCAGAAATATTTGATAGCCCCCATTTAGACATCGCACCAAAGCTACATAAGAAATTTGAAAAAGATTGGGAGAGAGTGCGTGCTAATGGAATTGTTGACAATTTATATGCCAAATCTAAGATGGCCACTGGTGGCCATGTTTTTGAACAAAATTCAGAAGAATTTGACAGCCCCATCCAGACGTTACCCCAAAGCCACATATGAAATTTAGGACAGAATGGGTAAGAGTTGCGACCTTTAGACTGTGCTAAAGGAATTGTTGGACAATTTAAATCCAAATCCAAGATGGCTGCTGGCAGCCACGTTTTTCAACAAAATTCAGAAATTTTCAATAGCTTGCATTTAGACATCAAACTAAAGCTACATTTGAAATCTGAAAAAAGATCGGGAGAGAGATGCAGCCAAAAGAGTATGCTAACGGAATTGTTGACAATTTATATTACAAATATAAGATGGCCAATGGGCCCTGGTGGCCATGTTTTTCAATGAAATTTGGAAAAATTTGATAGCTCCAATCTAGACATTGCTGCAAAGCCAAATATGAAATTTGGGACTGATTGAGTGAGAGTTGCGGCCGTTAGAGTGTGCTCAAGGAATTGTGGATGGAAAGATGGTTTGAAACTCATCCTAATAGCTCATACTTGACGTCATCACGTTGAGATAAATATGCCAATACAAACACGTAAATTACGACTAGTCCAAGGCGACTGTACTGTATCACCTCTGCTTAATACAGACAGGATAAGAAGATAATGAAATAAACATACATCACAGAAAGAAGTCTGTTTGAAAGGGTAATTTTCACACTAAACTGGGAGGTCTACCCAAAAGAGTCTACAACACAAACCATTATTTCTGACTTCAGCTTCATAATTGTGTCGTATTCCTTTCTGTTATGGTCCGTCCTCAATGCATCAAATGCTCTGGTCCATTCTTCATCATAGACACCCATTAACATCACTGACACTTTAGATGCATTCATTGGATCACTCAGCTCCATAACATTGGGATTATTTGATCGTAGCTTTGCAGACATCTCTTTGCTAAGTCTAAAAAAATTTGAATTTTTTTTTTAGTGAATACCCTTATCTCATACAGATTAACCCTTTACCTAACACAAAAGTCAGACGACACTTGTAAACAAAATTCTTGTGTAACTAAATTTTTCCATATTTTGCATCAAAAACATACCTTATGACCCCCTCATTGGAACGAGCTCAATTAGCTCGTTCAAATGAGGGGGTCATAATCTATGCTTTTGAGATGAAAAAATAATGAAAATTGAATGTAACTTTTGCGAATAGTGCTGGCCGGTTTTGGCTGTTACATTGGGTAAAAGGTCAATAAAATTCAATGATTTGGGTCATCAGATTCCATCTCTTTGACAAGACTGGATCAGCCAGATCAAACGAGACGTCAAAGGCATTGTGTTGGATCTGTCTCATCTGGTTTCATCAAAGAGATGAAATATATATCCCAGATTTATTGAGTGTTGGAATCATTTGTTTATTATATATTCAATAAGATGGCAATAATTGTTTGAGAACTGAGAATACAATAGCTGAAATGTAAACAAAAAAAGAAATTATATCAACCAGATAACACATTATAACCACTGTTCTCTATACAACAGGATTGCTTTTTATCACATATAAAATAAAAGCACTGCCAGGCGAGGCTAAATACGCCCATTAGCCATTGTACCAACTTTGGAATGATTCAAACAGGAGTGATCAGTCAGAAACCCAAAATGTTAATAGATGGTGAAATTCTAAGTTGAAAAGGGCCATAACTCATGTAAAAACAATTGGATGCAACCCATATCCGAACCTGACCTGTATTACTAGCTGGTCAATACACATACCAACTTTGGTTGAGGTCAAATAATCCAAACTGGAGTTGATGGTTAGAAACAAATGAAAGTGTCAATGACACTGTATCTCAACTTGTCAAAGTTGAACTTGGTAAGTTATAAGTGAAATGGCAAAACTGAAGATCATTGGTACCAAAGTTATTTGGTGAAATTTAAACATAACAGCATTGTGTGTGCACAACGTCAGAGTAATCCATGCATTTTTAAATGTAAACTGTAAGGCTGGCTAAAGGAAGAATGTTGACACACAAATGCAGTAAGTTCAGAGGTTGTATTGTAAATGGCAACTTTTTTCACAGAAATGAATGCTAATCGACAGCACTTATCTAGAGGGCCCGTCTAATGAGCACACCAAGTTCAAAAACAATCCTAAGATAAATGTGCCCTGTAGGCCATGTCAAAGAAGAATGTTAATGCACAAATGCAATAAATTCAAAGATTGTTCCTAACAGCAACAGTTTTTGATGGAAATGAAAAGAAAATCAATAGCTCCTATCTTTGTCACCCAGCATAAGTATGCAAAGCTTCAAAACAACCTGATAATGAATGTGCCCTCTGAGGCATGCCAAAGGAAGATGTTCATGCACAAAAGCACTAAGTTTAAAAGTCACTGCGAGTGGCAATGTTTTTTTTCTTTCTTTTTTATGGAAATTCATAAATATACCCTGCAGTGAGTGCAAAAGGGGTAAGTTGCTGCACAAATGCAGTAAGTTCAAAGGCTGGTGGTAATGACAATTTTTTATGGAAATGAAAAAAAAATCAATAGTACACATACAGAGGTCACCCCCAAACACACATACCAAGTTTCAAAGTGGTCCGATCATAAATGTGCCCTAAAGGGTGTGTCAACAGGAAATATTGAGGTCTGACTAAACTATCTTCAAAGGTCAGCAGCAACATTTTTCGACAGAAATGGAAGAAAATCGATAGCTCTCTTACAGATGTCACCTCACACAAGCAAACCAAATTTCCAAGTGATCCAATCAAAAATGTACTCTGCAGGGTGTGTCAAAGGGAAAATTGATGCTTAACTGCACTTTTTTACGAAGTTCATCAAAGGTCGTTGCCAACAGCAACTATTTTTGATGGAAATGGAAGAAAATCGACAGCTCCCATCTAGAGGTCACCCCAAATAAGCACACCAAGTTTCCAAGTGATTCAATCATAAATGCCCACTGCAGGGTGTGTCAAAGGGAAATATTGGTGCATAACTGCACTAAGTTCATTAAAGGTTGTTGCAAACGGCAACATTTTTTGACGGACAAGGAAGAAAATCAATAGTTCCTATCTTGAGGTCATCCCAAACAAGCATACCAAGTTTCAAAATGATCCGATCATAAATGTGCCCTACAGGGTGTGCCAAAGGAAAATATTGATAAATAACTGCACTAAGTTCATCAAAGTCATTGCCAATGGCAACATTTTTTGATGGGCAAGGAAGAAAATAAATAGCTCCTATCTAGAGGTCACCCCAAACAAGCAGACGAGGTTTCAATGCAATCCGATCATAAATGTTCCCTGTAGGGAGTGCCAAAGGGAAATATTAAGGTCTAACGAAACTAAGTTCAAAGGTTGTTGCAAGCTGCAACATTTTTTGACAAAAATAGAAGAAAAAGGATAGCTCCCATCTATAGGTCACCCCAAACAGGCACACCAGGTTTCAAAGCTATCTGATCATAAATGTGCACTGCAGGGAGTGCCAAAGGAAAATATTGATGCATTACTGCACAAGGTTCATTGAAGGCTATTGCCAGAAGCAACATTTTTGGATGGAAATCGACGAAAATCAATAGCACCCATCTAGAGGTAACCCCAAACAAGCATAGCAAGTTTCAAATCTATCTGATCATAAAGGTGCCTTGCAAAGCGTGTCAAGGAATATAATGATGCCTGACTTAACTAAGTTCAAAGGTCATTGAAGATTATCGATAGCTCCCCTCTGGAGGTCACCCCAAACAAGCATACCAGGTTTCAATGTAATCCGATGTTCCCTGTAGGGTGTGTGCCAAAGGGAAATATTGACATCTAACTAAACTAAGTTCAAAGGTCGTTGCCAGATGCAATATTTTTTGACAGAAATAGAAGAAAATTGAAAGCTCACATCTAGAGGTACCCCAAACAAGCACACCAAATCTCAAAGGGATCCAGTCAAAAATGTGCACTGTAGGGTGTGCCAAAGGGAAATATTGATGCACAACTGCACTAAGTTCATTGCCAGCAGCAAAATTTTTAGACAGAGATTGAAGAAAATTGATAGCTCCCATCTTGAGGTTACCCCAAACAAGCATACCAAGTTTTAAACCGATCCGATCATATATGTGCCCTGCAGAGCGTGCCAAAAGAATATTTTGATGCCTGACTAAACCAAGTTCAATGGTTGTTGCCAGTGGCAACAATTTTTTATGGAAATGGAAGAAAATTGATAGCTCCCATCGAGAGGTCACCCCAAAATACCAAATTTCAAAGCAATCTGATGATAAATGTGCCCTGTAGGGTGTGCCAAAGGGAAATATTGAGGTCGGACTAAACTAAGTTCAAAGAACGTTGCCAGCAGCAACATTTTCTGATGGAAATGGAAGAAAATCGATAGCTCCCATCTAGAGGTCACCCCAAACAAGCATACAAAGTTTCAAAGCGATCTGATCATGTGATCTGTACGGGGTGCCAAAGGAAATTGTGGACATACATATGCCGACGGCCGAGAAGTGATGGCAATAGCTCAGCTTGACTTTGTCAAGTTGAGCTAAAAAGGTTAATGGATGGACTGATGGATGGATGGACTGATTACACAATGCAACAGTTTTTTCAAACTAGCATATAAAAACATCTCCACTGCTGTAATCTAAAGGGGAACAGATGTTGTTGCTATAAAGAAATGATGCTTAACAACAAAAAATTCCTCAAAAGTTTTCAATTTCCCAATGCCTCGCAATCATGGATAGATTTTTAAACAAGAGGCCCTGAAGCACTCACCTTGAACAGAACACTATATAAACATAGTCCAAGAATGAGTCTACATCAAGCAATCCATCTCCATAGGCTACATTGTCAATCCTTGAGCCCCTCAGGAGGGACAAAAATAGTCCGATCATCATGCCTTTTCTTCAGTTGATCATTATTTATTTATTTATTTATTTATTGATGTTTAAGGTCACATATTTATGCACAATGGCTAATCATGACCGTGACAGTTTTACGGGTGGAGGAAGCCGGAGTACTCGGAGAGAACCACCGAGCAACAACGAGTAGCTCCCCAACATCGTAACTCCGCACTGCAGCACAGTCAGGGTTTGATTGGTTGAAGACATGCGTACCATTGATGTGCAGTACGCCTTAGTACACGGCGTCATCGTGCCCCCACGCGGGCAATGGAGATGAAGTGTCTTGCCCAAGGACACAACGCGGTTGCCGCAGGTGGGATTCGAACCGAGGACCTCTCGGCTTGCAGCCTGCACCTCTACCTACTGAGCCACCGCGCTCCCTCAGTTGATCATAATGTAAAATGTGGAGCTCCCCTATGAAGCTCCTTGTTACAACCTACATGGATTAATCTTAGTTACACACGTCAAGAGGGTACTGAATACAAAATTTCTAATTCTTCAGCTAAATGGCCAAATCTGGCTCCCATAGGGAGCGCAAATATTAACCCGGGCACTCAAATTGAACAAGCTTGAATCTGACCTCACTAGAGATGTTATATACCAAATATGAAAGCATTCCGACTGGTGGAGCTGAAGAAGATTTTTAAAGAAATTTCCTCATATTGCACTATGTAAAATTTGGGCTACAATATAAGCCCAAATATAAATGTTGTATTGAACTAAATAAATTCTGACCTTTGGTTCTGGAGAAAAGATTTTTAAAAATTTTTTGCAAATATGCTGACTCAGCATTTTTTCGATGCCCTCTACAGAACACCCTAACATAACTGATGGCAATTGTTTTTTTTACCATTCAATTTTACTGGTCCTAAGGATGCTTCATACAAAATAACATTTCTTTGTTCCGTGTGGTTTGGGAAATATGGGCGTTTGAAAATATTTCTATTTTTGGCTTCTGGACTTCCCATGGGTATGCAGGAATATTTTTTTTGCACGAGTCAAGTACTTATGACCCAATAATACCACATTCCAAATTTGGTGCAAATCTGACAATCAATTCAGAAAAAAGAAATGTTGGGCAGGGCCAAAAATCTTACCCCTGCCATTACAAGGCCAAATATTGCTTCACAAACTTCGTTTGAACAAATTGAATCTACACCTCAAAAGGAAGCTCCATAACAAATATCAAGTCATTGTTATCACTGGTTCATGAGAAGAAGATTTTAAAAATATTTTGGAGCATTTTCCCCACACCCTCCCTATGGGGCTAGGCATGTCGAGTTGAACAATTAATGTGTCAATGACACTGTAGCTTAACTTGTCTGTGTGTTGTGTTTGATGAAAAGGATAATGTTCAATGTTTATAAAAGGATTATGAAATAAGACAAGAATTGTGATAAAAGGGAATATGTTAATTTCTGTTCCATGTGTGCTATGTTTTCAATAAAAAACAAGCAAATTCAGTGAATTCATGTCTCCCGCTGGGCAGCAGTTTCAATGGGAATTAATGCATCCAGTGGAATATAGTTGAGCTGCAAGTGGATGTTATTTAGAAGAGACAGAACAGACAGTGCTTCAGACAGTGGTTATCAGATTTATTTTTAAGGAGGTCAAAATCAAATTTAAGCAACCTAATTAAATATGCGAGGAAAATGCCCATGTTCGAACTTGGACCCACAATTGATGAAAGTAACCTACTACTCTAATTTCATTGAAATCAACTGACTGTAAGGAAAGTTAGAGTCTGGAAACGAAAAACACGGAAGGTGTGCACTTACTGTGTATTAGTAGTAGCACTGAATAAATCAAAGTTTCCCTAATTTGCATAATTTTTGCACGAGAACAAAACCCGTATTATATGTGATGTATTGCACGTTACTAAACATTCACACAAAAATTTATTCAAATCCGAACTTTCATATAGAAGTTCTGTACAAAAAACTGATTACACCCAATTTCGGAACAAAATGGCCGCTGGCGGCCATCTTGAATTTTGGACCAAACCCCAAAACACATATTCTGGTCTCACAATGATAACAAAGATACTCAAGAAGTTTTGTGAAGATCGGTTCATAAATACGGCTTTTAGTCCGAGGTGCGTTGACGCACAGGGCAGACGGACAGGCAGATGGACAGATTTTTGGAACAAAATTTCCCACATTCGAACTTGACCTAGGTATTGATAAAAGTAATCCATATATGAAATTTCATCGAAATCGGTTGATTTTAAGGAAAGTTAGTGTCTGGAAACCGTCAGCCTATCAAATTTCAGCAACCTAATTAAATATGTGCAGAAAATGCCCATATTCGAACTTGGATCCACAATTGATGAACGTCATCTACTACCCAAATTTCATCGAAATCGACTGACTGTAAGGAAAGTTAGAGTCTGGAAACGAAATACACGGAAGGTGTGCACTTACTGTGTATTATTAGCAGTAGCACTGAATAAATCAAAGTTTCCCTAATTTGCATAATTTTTGCACGAGAACAAAATCCGTATTATATGTGATGTATTGCATGTTACTAAACATTCACACAAAAATTTATTCAAATCCGAACTTTCACATAGAAGTTCTGTACAAAAAACTGATTACACCCAATTTCGGAACAAAATGGCCACTGGCGGCCAGCTTGAATTTTGGACCAAACCCCAAAACACATATTCTGGTCTCACAATGATAACAAAGATACCCAAGAAGTTTCGTGAAGATCGGTTCATAAATACGGCTTTTAGTCTGAGGAGCACGGGCAGACGGACAGGTAGACAGACAGATTTTCAGTACAAAATTTCCCACATTCAAACTTGACCTAGGTATTGATAAAAGTAATTCATATATGAAATTTCATCGAAATCGGTTGATGTTAAGGAAAGTTAGAGTCTGGAAACCGTCAGCCAATCAAATTTCAGCAACCTAATTAAATATGTGCGGAAAATGCCCATATTCGAACTTGGACCCACAATTGATGATAGTGATATACTACCCAAATTTCATCGAAATCAGGTCACTAGTAGGAAAGTTAGAGTCTGGAAACGAAAAACACAGAAGGATGGAAGGACGGAAGGATGGAACCGGAGACAATAATATGAGATGTACACTGTACTAAAGAGCTGAGGGGTGGTTTAATATGACCTCACAGTTAATGTATGTCAACGAAAGTTACCAAGTTACAGTGAAATTATTCCAAAACGAGTCATCCTATCAAGTTACACTGAAATCCGTTCATAAATATGGCCTGTAGACTGTGCTAAAGGTTTTTGGGCTTCAGGCCTGTGTAGCCATGATGGTTGACCGATTGCAACTAAAAGGGGACATCCTCATCTCAACATTATAGTGAGTCATTCTACTAAGTTACAATGAAATCCCTTCACAAATACGACCTGTAGTCTGTACTAAAGTTTTTTTGGTTTTGGGCTCAGGAAGCCATCATGGTTGAATGATCGTGACCAAAAGGGGACGTTGTCATATGGGCTTCATCTGGAGTGATCCTACAAAGTTACAATGAAATCCCTTCATAAATATGACCTGAAGACTGTGCTCAAGGTTTTCATGCTTCAGGCCCCTAAGGCCATCACAGTTGACCAATCACAACCAAAAGGGGATGTCATCATCTAGGCATTATATGGCGTCAACCTAACAAGTTACAATGAAATCCTTCCATAAATACGACCTACAGACCATGCTAAAGGTTTTTGTGTTTTGGGCTCGGGCAGCCATCAAGGCTGAATGATTGCGACCAAAAGGGGACGTTCTCATCTAGACATTATTTCGTGTCATCCTACCAAGTTACAATGAAATCCCTTCATAAATATGGCCTGTAAACTGTTCTAAAGGTTTTTGGGCTTTGGGCTTGGGCAGCCATTATGGTTAAACGATCACAACCAAAAGGGGACATTCTCATCTGGGTATCATCTGGTGTGATCCTACGAAGTTACAATGAAATCCCTTCATAAATATGACCTGTAGACTGTGCTCAAGGTTTTCAGGCTTCGGGCACCTGTAGCCGTCACAGTTGACCTATCAGGACCAAAAGGGGATGTCATCATCTAGGTATTATATGGAGTCAACCTAACAAGTTACAATGAAATCCCTTCATAAATATGACCTGTAGACTGTGCTAACAGTTTTCGGGCTTCAGGCTCAGGCAGGCATCATGGATGAATGATCGTAACCAAAAGGGGACATTTTCATCTAGGCATCATCTGGAGAGATCCTACGAAGTTCCAATAAAATCCCTTCATAAATATGACCTGTAGACTGTGCTCAAGGTTTTCGGGCTTGGGGCTCCTGTCGCCGTCACAGTTGACCAATCACAACCAAAAGGGGATATCATCATCTAGGCATTATATGGAGTCAACCTAACAAGTTACAATGAAATTTTTCCATAAATATGACCTATAGACTATGCTGAAGGTTTTTGGGCTTGGGCAGACATCAAGGCTGAATGATCGAGACCAAAAGGGGACGTTCTCATCTAGACATTATTTGGAGTCATCCTACCAAGCTACAATGAAATCCCTTCATAAATATGACCTGTAGACTGTGCTAAAGGTTTTCGGGCTTCGGGCCCCTGTAGTGTCGCAGTTGCCCAAGTGTGTCCAAAGGGGACGTTCTCATCTAGACATTATATGAAGTCAAACTACCAAGTTACAATGAAATCCCTTCATAAATATGACCTGTAAACTGTGCTAAAGGTTTTCAGGCCCATGTAGCTGTCAGAGTTGCCCAATCACGTCGAAAAGGGGATGTTCTCATCTAGACATTATATGAAGTCAACCTACCAAGTTACAATGAAATCCCTCCATAAATATGACCTGTAGACTGTGCTAAAGGTTTTCGGGTTTTGGGCTCGGGCAGTCGTCACAGTTGACAGATCACGACCAAATGGGGAAGTTCTCATGTAGACATCATACGGAGTCATCCTCCCAAGTTACAATGAAATCCCTCCACATTAAATATGACCTGCAGACTGTGGTAAAAGTTTTTGGGTTTCAGGCTTGGGCAGCCATCACGGTTGACAGATCATGACCAAAAGGGGACATTCTCATCTAGGCATTATACAGAGGCATCATACTAAGTTACAATGAAATCCCTTCATAAATACGACTGTAGACTGTGCTAATGGTTTTCGGGTTTTGGGCTCGGGCTGCCATACCAGTTGACCGATCGCTACCAAAAAGGGACGTTCTCATCTAGACATGACTCCAAACCTGCATATGAAATTTCGAGATGATTAGACATGAACCACGGAGTGTAGCCTGTGCTAAAGGAAAATGTGAACAGACTCGCAGACTAACAGATTTCCGCACGTGTGATGGAAATAGCTTATCTTGACTTTGTCAAGTTAAGCTAACAATGCAATGCCCTTCAGGATCATCACTCACCCAAAGTTTCTCTTAAATTGGCCCAGTAGTTGTGGAGGAGAAGACAAAAACATGGTGTTGCCATACGATGGATGGACGAACGACGGTCAGAGAGCGATGGGATTAGCTCAGCTTGACTTTGTCAAGGTGAGCTAAAAATATACTTTTATGTCTGTGAAAAATCAATATGCTGATGATGTGAAACAATCTTTCAAATACATATCTTTGAAAGCTTTTGGAGCAGTGGTTTGGGAGAAGAAGATTCTTAAATGTTTTCTCCATAACCCACAGTGTTAAAAAATGCTGACTCAGCATTTTTTCAAAGTCCCAAAAAAGTACCCTACGATAAAAACCGCTAGCAATATTTTTGGACCATTCCATTCTATTGATCCAAAGGAAGCTTCACACCAAATAAGAATTCTCATTGCAGTCTAGTTTTGAAGAAATTTCCTCATATTGCACTAAGTTAAAATTCGGGTTCCCATAGGGAGATGCTGTAAACCAATTCTGAGTGGTGAATCTGAAAAAGATTTTTGAAGAAATTTCCTCACATTGCACGAAGTTAAAATTTGGGCTCAAACAGGGAGGCCAAATATTACCCAGGCACTCTATTTGAACAAAGTTAAATCTGACCCCCCTAGAGATGCCCTATACCAAATATGAAAGCATTCTGACTCCAACAGAGAGCCTAAATACTAACACAGGGACCAAATTTGAACAAACTTTAATCTGACCCCCTAGAGATGTTGTATACCAAATATGAAAGCATAAAGCATTCTGACTGGTGGATTAGCAGAAGACGAATTTTAAAGAAATTTCCTCATATTGCACTACGTTAAAATTCGGGCTCCCATAGGTAGCCCAAATATTAACCCACACACTCGATTTGAACAAAGTTAAATCTGACCTTTGCTAGAGATGTTCTATACCATACCTTTAACAACTTGATTTTACACCTCAAAAGGAAGCTCCATACCAAATATCAAGATTTTAAAAATATTATGGAGCATTTTCCCTAACCCCCTCCCTATGGGGCTGGGCATGCTGAGGTGAACAAAAAAGCAATGCCCCTCGGGTCCATCACTCACACAAACTTTCACTTGGAATTGGATCAGTGGTTTTGGAGAAGAACAAAAACATGGTGTTCACGGACGACAGACGGAGAGCGATTAAATAAGCTATGCTTGACTTTGTCAAAGTGAGCTATAAACAATAATCCGTAGAAAAACAAATGTCTTTTACAGAGGGAAAAGCCAAATGAAAGCTTACCTAGATTGAAGCTCTTCAAATTTCTTGTCTTTTTCAATCATTTCAATTTTCTGTTCTTGTAAAACGCGTGCCAGTTGTGCAGTCTTTTGTTCGCCAGCAGCATCACTTCCCTCACCAATACCTACTTTCTATGAAAGGTAAGATACATATTAATTTAATCTGGGTTACTTCAGTCATCAGGATTAGCACTGAAATGGTTAGGAAATCCTGGAGCCAGCTATTAATAACCATTTATACTACTCACATATTGCTAAAGAGTCACTCCTACACATCTACATATTTGTAAATAAAGGTTAAATGCGTATATTTTTATGTTTGTTTATTTGTTCATTAGGTTTAATGGCGCTTTCAGCAGTCTGGGCCATACTGTGTAATACAATTTTACAGGTGGAAGAAGCCTGAGTACCCAGGGAGAACCACTGAGAAATGGTAGGAGACTGTTGACTTTCCAACTTACTATCCCAGTATAATAAGGGTTAGCATCAGTTGGGTTGAAGGAATGCATAGCATCGATATGTGCTGAAATCTGCAGCTGACATGCTGTATGGCTATGGTACACTTGCCTCCAACCAATAGTAAATTGGAAGGACTGACAGTTACCCCCATTGCTCAGTGGTAATCTTTGGGTACACCAGCTTTCTACACCCATAAAATTGTTGTGTCCTGTTCCATTTAATGGAGTTCCATTGTGGATTTTAGCTGGAGCTGGGAAGTTTTGATTTTTCCGATTTCGGTTCTGTTTGAGAAAAAACCTTGGTTTCAGTTCAGTGTTCTATGCGTTAATAAAATGAACATATAGTAAACAACAATTCAGGCTGCTTAACCCTTTACCTAACATGAAAGCAGACGACACTTACAAAAAAAATACTTGAATAACTAATTTTTTTCATTTTTTGTCTCAAAAACATAGGTTGTGATCCCTCACTGAGCTTGTTCCAAAGAGGGGTCATCACCTATGTTTTTGAGACAAAAAATGAAAAAACAATAGGCCCCACAGGACCTAAAATGCTCACCTTGAACAGAACATGATATAAACAAAGTCCAAGAATGAGTCTACTTTAAGCAATCCATCTTCATAGGATACATTGTCAATCCTTGAGCCCCTCAGGAGTGACAAAAATAGTCAGAACATCATGCCTTTTCTTCAGTTGATCATAATGTAAAATGCAGAGCTCCCTTATGAAGCCCCTTGATACAACCTATTTGGATTGATCTTAGTTACACACCGAGGGTACTGAATACAAAATTTCTAATTCTTCTGCTACATGGGAAATTACAGTTCCCATAGGGAACCCAAATACTAATCCAGGCTCTAGATTTGAAGAAAGCTGAATCTGACCTCCCAAGAGATGTTATATACCAAATATGAAAGCATTCTGACTGTTTCCCCCCCCCCCCCCCCCCCCCCCCCCCCCCCCCCCCCCCCCCCCCCCCCCGAGATGTTGTATTCCAAATATGAAAGTATTCTGACTAGTGGATCTGAAGAAGGAGATTTTTAAAGAAATTTCCTCATATTACACTAAGTTAAAATTTGGGCTACGATAGGGAGCCCAAATATTAACCCAGGGAACCAATTTGAACAAACTTGAATCTGACTCCCCTAGAGATGTTGTAAACAAAATATGAAAGAATTCTGAAAGGTGAATCTGAAGAAGATTTTTGGAGAAATTCCCTCATATTGTACTAAGTTAAATTTCAGGTTCCCATATGGAGGCAAAATATTAACTCAGGCACCCAAATTGAACAAACTTGAATCTGACCCCCCTAGAGATGTTGTATACCAAATATGAAAGCATTCCGACTGGCATATCTGAAAAAGAAGATTTTTAAAGAAATTTCCTCATATTGCACTAAGTCAAAATTTGGGCTACCATAGTCAGCCCAAATATATAGCCAGGGACTCGATTTGAACAAACATGAATCTGACCCATCTAGAGACTGGTAGATCTGATGAAGATTTTTAAAGATTATCCCCCATATTGCACTATGTTAAAATTAGGACCCCATAGGAAGCCCAAAAATTAACCTAGGGACTTGGTTTGAACAATCTTGAATCTCACCCTCATAACAATTATGTATACCTAACATTAAAAGATTCTAACTGGTGGTTCTGAAGAAGATTTTTAAAGAATATTCCCTATATTGCCTTAAGTTAAAAATTTGGGCTCCTTTATTGAGCCTAAATATGAACCAATGGGCTTTATTTTAATAAACTTGTATCCGACCCTCCTATGAACGCTGTATACCGAATATCAAAAAATTCTGATCGTTGGTTCTGGAGAAAAGAAAAGATTTTTTAAAAATTTTTGCAAATATGCTGACTCAGCATTTTTTCGATGCCCTCTACAGAACACCCTAACATAACCAATGGCAATATTTTTTTACCACTCAATTCTACTGGCTCTAACGATGCTTCATACCAAATAACAGTTCTCTGTTCCATGTGGTTTGGAAAATATGGGCGTTTCAAAATATTTCTATTTTTAGCTCCTGGGGTACACATGGGGATGCAGGAATTTTGTTTTTTGCATGAGTCAAATACTTATGACCCAATAATACCACATATCAAATCTGGTTCAAATCGGAACATCGGTTGAGAAAATAGAAATTGTGAGCGGGGCCAAATATCTTACCTCCCATTACAAAGCCAAATATTGCTTCACGAACTTCGTTTGAACAAACTTGATTCTACACCTCAAAAGGAAGCTCCATAAAAAATATCAAGTCATTGTACCCACTTGTTCATGAGGAAAAGATTTTAAAAATATTTTTGAGCATTTTCTCCCACCCCCTCCGTATGGGGCTGGGCATGTTGAGTTGAACAGAACTGCAATGCCTAGAGATGAGACGATTAATCGGTGTAACATCGGCACTCAGCCGATAAGTGCCTATCGGTTCACCATCGGCACTCGGTGGTTCAACATCGGCCCTCGCCGATTGTCTGAAACTCAGTGAAAGTGAAAGTGTTATGGATGATCTGTAATGAACTTTCTTCCCATTCGTGGGACAATTAGTAGCAAGCCATCAGTACATCACTTGTCTGTTACTGATATCAGGTAAGTGATGGATCGAGAAAAAAAGGCAGAATATTATATTAAAGATTTTGATTGTGTAACTGTATACCAAGTTGTTTTTTTATCCATCATGTGAATGCAGATGCTCTTCACTGCCCCAACTGTACTGCATTCTGCAAAATATCGCAATATTTCTTTCAGCCATGCTCATCGTCTCATTAAATATATAATGGCATTCTTTATTCCCATATTGGACAGATAATTTCTCTATATTAGTAATCTGTGTTAACTGAGAGAGGTTTGGGTGCAATAAGTTTAATATCAGGCCATATGGGGTGAGATTTATTAACACAAAGCCACTGAATTTTTCTCATTTTGAAATGTGTGGAGCACGTGATAAATATACATGTAGATAATGCAGTGCAATATCATGACTCGCGTGACACAATCCCATATTATAGGTTTACCGAAAAGAAACTCCCACTTTAAAACGTGTGGTTCCAACGCCGGCTTTTGATTTTCACAAAACACTTTCTTCCAAATATATTTATACACATTCAAGAGTGAAAAACCGCTATAATGTAAATATCAATTTTCTGTCTGCCTATTTTTTAATTTTAGGCACGTGGGAAATGTAGTACTGGCATTTATTCGGAAAAAACAAAAACATGCTTGTGTTCTTTGTTCTCTCATTTTTTTTTCAGCTTCATTTTGATGCCTTTGATAGTTAACTTCAAAAACTGTCTGTGATAGTCGACTTCAAAGCCCATGTAGGGGGTAATTCGGCAAAGACCCGACTTTGAAATGAATTGTTGCCAGTGTTGATGTAAAAGTTCAGAACACAATTTACCATGATGATGCATGAGTTCTTGACTCAGTTGCTAGCTGTTTATTTTAAATCGAAAATATACTCCACTGATGGTGCTTCACTGACTTAAAATTAACCCTTTGATGACTGCTATTTAACTTATTTAAGTGAGTATTAAAAGTGTGTTATCTTCCGGGTTGATAGGGATTAATGGCACGTAAAATTAAATTCTGATTACTGTAAATCAGTCAGCTTCTGCAGTAAGCCTGAATAATAAAGAAACCATCTGACATCGGCATTCGATATCGGCCGATTGTTGCCTAAAATAATCGGCATTCATCTGATGGGGCATTTTACTAATCGGCTCATCTCTAGCAATGCTCCTTTGGGACCATCACTCACACAAACTTTCACCAGAATTGGCCCAGTCGCTTTGGAGAAGACCAAAACATGGTGTTGACAGACGACAGATGGATGGATGGACAGATGGATGGAGAGCAATGAGATTAGCTCAGCTTGACTTTGTCAAGGTGAGCTAATAATGAAAATTAATTGGCGATTTTTGTGAATAGTTTTTGGCCATTACGTTTGGTAAAGGGTTAAATGCGCAATAGTTTATATGACACCACCTACAACAAAAAGCCCTGTCTGCAAATATCTCAACTGGGTTCATCCTAACTTCCCTTTAATCATCTTTAGGGGTTCTCGGGGATTAGTTGCTAAGTCTATTGAGAGAGAAAAATACAAAAATTAAGGTAACAACTGAAAAAAGTTTATCTGATCGATTTTGTGTTCACATTTTCTCCTTTTCTCCCTTACTGACTCGTCAGTGGACGAGTCAATAAGGGAGAAAATATCACAATGAGAATATTCAAGCCTGTGTCATTATGTTTATTACATGCCTCAACATCTATAAAAAAAACAATTATTAGAAGGACACTCAGCAATTCATTTGACAACTATCAACAAAAATAACACATTTTATCACCAACTAAATTTGCGAGGGAAACCTGTGTTACTGTTTCGTCCCATGAGTTCCATGAACTCAGGCAATGATTTCCAGCTATCACTAGCGATTCAAATTGTAATTGCGTTGCACCATTTGTAGAAAAGTGAAATTTCGCTTCTATTGAAAGTAATCTGTCAAAGATTTCATTTTCTGCACGGTTTTGTGTTGCTGTAGATGAGGATTACATAGAACAGGCATGTAATAATTCTGTTTTTCTCTCCGCGCACTGATATCAAAATATCATAATTTCAGACAAAAATTTCCCATACTGAGCTCTGTCAAACAAGACTGAATTGGTTAAATTCCCAGTAGTACAACAGAGCCCACTTCATTGGATATCTCTAAATTGAACAATAGCTATTGCTGAAGGCAATTTATATCCCCACTGCAGTGCTGGACTGATGAAGCTTTATATAAATGAATTAAAAACGAAGTAAGGAATGTGACTCACTGCTGAGATATCCCTGCAGACGGAAAAAAATCACGGAAAATTGGCAAAGTGAGGACTGTAACTCTGGTGAAAAATATTGGGGCAAACTTTTTATAAGATGTACAAGAGTTGCTTGTCACAAGGATCATCCAGACCAAATTTCATTGAAATCTATCAACTCACTGCTAAGACATACAGGGACCGTTAGGACTATTTAAAATACGTTCTAGCCTCGGAGCCTATTTTTTCAATTCATGCGCCAGATTTCAACTTACGGAGTCACACTGCTGTTTGTAACACACACTGCAAGTATGTAATAGCTCTCATCATTTTCATTTAGTACACTATAGCAAACATTAATCTTCACTGTGGTTTTTGATCAAGTCTTGGCTGCCTATTTAGGCAGCCAAGACTTGATCAGAAACCACAGTGAAGATTAATGCTTGGTAATTAAGACTTGAAGTATTAACTTAAGCACTCTACAACAATGATAAATGATAATCATATATATAATACATGTAAGAGTGTCTCTCTCGATTATCCATCGAAAGAATATCAAAATATGATCTGAGAAGTTACGCGCCAACTGGGAAGCCTATTTCTGAGATTTAAGAGCCAGGTCCTGATGTTTCAGAACCAAATACGCACTGGCGCATGCCCAGGTCGGTCCCTGACATAGCTGCAGACGAACGGATGCATGGATGGATGGACTGACAGATGGACACATGCACAGGCAAATGCACAGGCAGATGTACACACAGATAGACAGATGCATGTAATCCAATATACCCCCCATTCTCTTCGAGAGTGGGGAGTATAGTAACCCTGTTAACTGAATGTAACTTGCAAACGCCAAACTATTTACCATACAATAAGATAAAATCAAGTTAAAATTCGGGGTCCCACGGGGAGCCCATATATGCCCATAGGGACTTGATCAAAACAATCTTGAATTTGAACAAGGATGTTGCATATCATATATCAAAAGATTCTGACTAGTAGATCTGAAGAAGATATAAAATAATATTCCTCACACAATACTTACAGAGTGTATACCATCTGAAACACTGAATGCGGTGTTTACATTTCATCAAAATTAGTGCATGGATGTTTTTTTTCCAGGTTTGGTTTCGGTTTCAGATTTATTTTTTTTGAAACCTTGGTGTTTTGGTTCGGTTTTTCGGTATTATTTCCAGGCCCTTCAATTAATCTAAATTACTATCGTCTTACAGGAAAAGGCCATAGAAATGTCACATGAGAGCTATTTAAAGCGTGCTACGTCCTACTGGCAGTACTGAGACATAGCACACTTCACTAGCACTCAGTCAGTTGACGAAGGGTTAATATGAATTTGGGGTAGATTGTATGTCATTTGATTATTTTC
>JAUFNR010000565.1:0-15000 GCA_031216915.1 Pictodentalium vernedei
GACATGGTTTTTAATCATTCCAAATTCCCGACAAACCCATGTTATTGCCGAGCTTTTTTTTTTTTTTACCACAGACTAACTCTTCATTTACCTAACGAATATGTCTGACAATCTGAATCCCGTGCAATGTACAAAAACCGCCTCCTCGGTCTGGCTGTATCAACCGTCAACGTCGCTGGTGAATGCCGTTTATTACCCTGGCGCCCCACCCCATGTGAATTCCTCCTACACACCCCTTCCTCATCTGCAATTCTCACAACACATCTTGAAACAATCGCTCTAAATGCGGGTTTGGGAAGCAGATAACATGGCACCAGTAATTTTATTTTTAGCTGCCTGTGACATTTGACCTGAAAGCGTAAATTTTCCGAACTGTGCGTGCAACAATGAATTTTGCTTTGTAAAATTGACTGTCGTATTTCAACGTCATAGTTATAATACATGTATGCCTTCGTGAGTTGCATTTGTGACACTGTGTAATAGGACAGGAGGAAAAATGTAACTACGATATAATGTATCATCAATATCATTAAACTTAAAGGAAAATTATGGACGATTCGTTTTCATTCACATTCTTGACATCGACATGAAGTTGTTTATTTGAGCTAATCCATTTCACAATTAATTCCGAGATTACGCTCTCTTGAGTTAATCCCTTTCGCCGCAAATGTCTTGTCCAATTTAATTATCGCATTCATTGTCGGCGTAATGTCGGGCGGGTTTAATCCTTTTGTCTCACCTCGGACCTGGGATATTCATATAACGGTCGCTTGCGCAGTAGTGTATCTGAACATGTTAACATGGTTTAAACGTATCGAATTCAATACCCTAAGAATCTTTGAGCGGACAAAGATTTTTTAAGGATAAAAATGGTTCCACTGGAACCACTTGGAACCAAATCAAAATCCCGAAACCTTCATGCACATGTACTGGTGATACCTGAACACATTAGCATAGTTTAAACATTAATGCAAGTGAATGTAACACCGGACGGACGTACGGACGGATGGACGGACGGACGGACGGACGGACGGACGGAGGGACGGACGGACGGACGGAGATAACGACAATAACCCTGACAATACCCTAAGATGCTATCTGAACATGTTAACATGGTTTAAACGTTTTGAATTCAATACCCTAAGAGCCTTTGAGCGGACAAAGATTTTCTGAGGGTAAAAGTGGTTCCACTGGAACCACTTGGACCCAAATGAAAATTCCAAAACCTTCATGCACATCTACAGATGCTATCTGAACATGTTAACATGGTTTAAACATTTCGAATTCAATACCCTAAGAGCCTTTGAGCGGACAAAGATTTTGTAAGGATAAAAGTGGTTCCACTGGAACCACTTGGACCCAAATCAAAATTCCGAAACCTTCATGCACATCTACAGATGCTATCTGAACATGTTAACATGGTTTAAACGTTTCGAATTCAATACCCTAAGAACCTTTGAGCGGACAAAGATTTTCTAAGGATAAAAGTGGTTCCACTGGAACCACCTGGAACAAAATCAAAATTCCGAAACCTTCATGCACATCTACAGATGCTATCTGAACATGTTAACATGGTTTAAAAGTTTTGAATTCAATACCCTAAGAGCCTTTGAGCGGACAAAGATTTTCTAAGGATAAAAGTGGTTCCACTGGAACCACTTGGACCCAAATCAAAATTCCGAAACCTTCATGCACATCTACAGATGCTATCTGAACATGTTAACATGGTTTAAAAGTTTTGAATTCAATACCCTAAGAGCCTTTGAGCGGACAAAGATTTTCTAAGGATAAAAATGGTTCCACTGGAACCACTTGGAACCAAATCAAAATCCCGAAACCTTCATGCACATGTACTGGTGATACCTGAACACATTAGCATAGTTTAAACATTAATGCAAGTGAATGTAACACCGGACGGACGTACGGACGGACGGACAGACGGACGGACGGACGGAGATAACGACAATATCCCCGACGAAAGCGGGGATAATAAATCCAGACAGAGTGGATAGAGGGTGAGGGTGTGATAATTACTTTAATTATGCAAAAAAGATTTTTGTCAGTGTCGAGTTAAAAAAAATTAATTGAAATATAACTACGACAGGATTTTGTTCCTCAATCCAGAGAATAAAATCTTGAATATGAGATAACTTATTTATCGTTCAACTGGATATAATAAAGAGGACCGATTACAGTACAGCCATCATGGACGGGTCAAAATCTATGGGTGGGCATTTTTCCACGCATATAAATTCAGAGATGATCTGCTATGACAACCCACTATTTTCATCTGATATCCTCGATCTAATTATCGCCAGTGACTCTCTGATAAACCACATCGATGACCACTGGGTCGGCGATGATGACTTTGGCAGCGATCACCTCCCGGTCCATGCCTCACTGCAACTAGGCAATGGCCCCCTCAGGTACCCACCCACCCTCCGCAGGAATTTAAAAAAAATCAACTGGAACCTCTACCGCGATATCATCGATGTCAAACTCACAAACACAGCCCCATCCAACGCAGCGGAACTCGAAACCCAATGCGAGGGCATAGAAAAAATCATTAACTCAACCCTAATCGAAATATGCCCAAAAGAAGAAGTGCGCCCCTGGAGAAATACCATCTCGGGCGACACACTGTCACTAATCAAAACTAAAAGGAAAGCTCTTTGCACTCTTAAAGCCAAAACTGACCCCGGTAAGAAAGCTGACCTCAAAAAAACATATAACCGGCTTCATGGCGAAGTCAAGGAAGCCCTCAAAGCTGAAAAACAAGCCAACTGAGAAAAGGTAACAGCCAATCTAAATGGGGTCCAAGATGCTAAAAAATTCTGGGACTCTTTCAAAATCCTAATGGGGCAAAAAAACAAGGGCGGCAACGCCGCTGCCAAACCTCTTAAAAGGGAAGATGGTTCCTTTACGCGCACCGACAAAGACAAGGCCGACACTTTTGCCGACCTTTTAAGAAAAATGCATCGCCCTTATCAAGGATCGGGCAATGATGACGCCGTCATAAACGCAATTGACGACTTCATCAATGAACACCCTAAAATCTACCGTGACCCCAAATTCGATAACGAGCCAGAAGACGGGGATGACGATGACCTCGTCACCCCCATCACCAATGACGAAATCATCAACGTCATTAAAAAATGCAGAAATTTGTCCTCACCCGGAGAAGACGAAGTGAGCTACAAAATTCTTAAACAAAGCCCAAATTCCCTAATCGAAAAACTAAACAAACTGTTCAACGGTTGTCTCACCCATGGCTACTTTCCCAAATGTTGGAAAAAAGCCATCGGTGTCATGATACCAAAACCTGACAAAGACCTCTCCGATCCGGCCGGTTACCGCCCAATCAGCCTCATCAGTTGCATTGGCAAGGTATTCGAACGAATCCTTACCAATCGACTGAGGGGGCACCTCGAAGACAACAAGTTTTTCAATAAATGGCAAAGAGCCCATAGAAACCGTAAAGAAGGCATCGAGCATGTATACCGACTAGTGACCCAAATGAAAACCACCATCAACAATCAACAAATAGGCATGGCTGTTCTGCTTGACATCGAAAAAGCATTCGACTCTGTATGGCACAACGGAATGCGCCTCAAATTATCTAAAATGAAACTCCCAATGAAACTACTCTCCTCCTTCTCCTCCTTCCTAAATGATCGTGAAATTAAAGTCAGAGTTAACAACGAAATGTCCGACAATGCCCCCCTAGAAGCAGGCACTCCCCAAGGGTCTGTCCTCAGCCCCCTCCTGTACATCATCTACGTCAACGATCTTAAATTCACCGAGGATCGAGTTCAAGTCTCACAATTCGCGGACGATAAGGGCCTCTGGGGCTCTAATAGCACGGCCTATCTACTCCCAAAATCTCTGCAGCGCGCTCTCGAAGACCTAGAACACTGGTGTGCCAAATGGAGAATAAAACTGAACGCCAATAAAACCCAACGAATCACCTTTACCTGCAAAACAAAAAAAACGTGATTTTGACATCAAGCTAATGGACAAAGTCCTCCCAGAAGGCAAAGAGGCGAAATTCCTGGTCATCACCATTGATCAAAAATTGTCCTTTATCAAACACACCGACAACATGGCGAAAAAAGCCACTAAACGCATTAATTTATTGAAAATGCCAAAGGGAACTTCATGGGGAGCCAACCAGCCCACCCTACTCAAACAAAACAAAGCCTTTGTGCGCCCAGTACTCGAATACGGGGCAATCATCCTAACTGACCTCAATCAAACAAATATGAGTAAACTCCAAAGGGTTCAAAATCACACGCTCAGGGTCGCCCTCTGTGCCCCTTGGGACACACCCATCAAAACACTCCACGACAGGGCCGATATCCGACAGTGAACTAATCTCAGAACTTGGAGCCATTTGCTAAAGCCGACAAAAGCCCAAAAATTGCAATAAAAACTAAGACCGCTCGAAAAAACTAGGGAACGAGAAGGTGAATAAACAGGCAGAAAAACAGCTTAACTGTGGCCTTCTACCAGAAAGGGCTGCCTTCACCGACTCAACCAAAACTACATCACGATTGGATACTGTAAATCTCATTTCCGGCCGGGGGGCTCGGCCCACACAGGACGCTTGCGATACCATGCGCGAGCGTTTTGTGTGGGCTGGGCCTCCCCGGCTGGAGGTGGAATTTGCAGTGTTTAATCTGATCCAAAATAAACTCAAATAAATCTAAAATAAGGTCGAAACCAGCGAAGGGCATAACAGAAACACCCTTGGGTGTGGTTTAGTATCTAAACCTGTTACCCTCCCGCTACAAACTGACTATCACCCTAAAAAGGTGATCTAACAGGCAGATTAACAGCTTAACTGCGGCCTTCTACCAGAAAGGGCTACCTTCTCCGACTCAGCTAAAGATTAGATCACAACTTAAAACAGAATGTGCTATTGTTATCTTTTTATTTTTACATATTCTAATGAAAACTAATTCTGCCTTCTTCTTTTAAGCAGGTACACAGAAGATACTTTTTGACCAGCACCCCAATAACCGCTATGGACAGCCGAACAGTCATAGAAACGGTAACCCCCATGGTTCCTGAACATCCTCCACTCCATCCCTAAAAGTGGTCGACCACTTTAAGGGAGGCGAGCATTGGTCCTGCGTCCCGCCTCTGCCCTTTTTTGTAAGCGTATTGCGCATCTCTTGTCCCAACCCAATAGGATTACAATGCAGCCCTGCCCCCGAACCAGGGAAGTTCGGGTCTTCTTTCTGGTGGTCCCCGAAAGGGGTCGTTGTTGTTTTCTTGCAAAGACGTCCTACCAAACAGAGACAGCCTGAGGCAGATTATACTTGCCAGTGATGGCCATCACTCAATATCATCTCCGAAGTGGCAGACTATACTTGCCTGGAAATCCAGATCGACTGCACCCTCGGGGAAAGGTAGTACCTTTGTGAGAGGACCCAACCTCCCACACTGGTCCTCACCCGAGGGTTCAACCGACATCAGTCAAGGAGACCATCACGCCACAACTGGTGACACCTGCCGAGTACCTGAACCTGTTCCTCCTTCAACACGAGTAGACATGTGGAAATTAGCCATTTACAGTTACTGAGGGTCGAAAGCGGCTTGTTCCCCATACCGTCCCTGCACGCCTTCGGCACGTTAAACCATTCCATTCCAATTCGAATGACATCTAGCGAAATTTCCACCAATGAAGCACAGGGGTAATCCTGGTGCATCATTGGTGGATATTTTGCTAGGTGTTATAGCGGATCATCACTGAATTATATGGGAGTTTGAGCATTCAAAGAGAGGGGTCTTCCCACAGGAACTTGTTAAAACAATTCTATCAAATAAGGTGATAAGACTACTTGTTGACGAACTGTTTACAGTTCCAGACAAACAACTTTTTGGTTATCTGTTTTTTTCATTTAGAGGAACGATAAAATTGTTCCTCTCAAATTTTATGGCCTGTAATATTCTCAACATTCTCTGAATAAGTTTTTCTTGACACAATGTCTGAATGAGTGATGAGAATGTGTTTTGTGAATATACAATGTAATACTGTCGAGCATGCAGCTATAGTAAGCAGCTTCTTTTCTAGTCGTGGGATGAAGCCTTAACATTTCTGGCATAAATTAGAGAAGCACATCAGTGAGTACAGTAGAGCCCACTTAATTGGACATCTCTTAATGAATAAACCTGTTAATTAAATATAATTTCAATACACAAAACCATTTACTATACCTTCAGTACAAATTTGACCTGTTAATTGAATACAGATTTTAGAGTGAAATCCTGTTAACCCTTTACCTAACATGAAAAGCAGATGACACTTGCAAAAACATTTATTGAATAACTATTTTTTTCATTTTTTGTCTCAAAAACATAGGTTATGGCCCCTCATTGGAATGATCTCGACAAGCTCGTTCCAAAGAGGGGTCATAACCTATGTTTTCGATACAAAAAAGAAAAAAATAATGAAAATTTGTGATTTTTGTGAATAGCTCTGGCAAGTTTTGACCATTACGTTGGGTAAAGGATTAATTGAATAAAAAGTCTTGTAACATGTTGAGGAATTTTCCCAACACCAATTTTCCCTTGTATCCACTGGACTTATCTGGACTCAGTTGATCCAATACAAGCATTTATTCTATTATATCAGAGAGCTCTGTCAAACAAGATATAATGGACTACATGCCAAGTTTATCTCCAGAAAACAAGAAAGTAACAAAATCCTTGTTAATTCAAAACTGTTAATTGAATAATTTTCACTGGCAAAGTGGCTATTCAGTTAACAGGGTTCCACTGTACCACAAATGTCACGTGGTTCACCTTGCTTCATTGATTTATGTCACACCTATATTGGGAAACAGCATATCCTTACATGTATCTAACATGGCTTTTTTGTTATTTTATGGATGTATAAAAAGATGTACTCACCACGATTTCCACTGGAAAATGTCCAGGGCTGGCATTTCCAGGGTGGGCTGCCTGCCTGCTGCCCATGCAAAATTTTCCATGACAGGCTTTTTTTAAGCCCGCCTTGCCCCCACACCTCACCATTCCCCAATTTTACAAGTTGGACGAAAAGTCTGCTTCGAAGGCCATAAAAATGAAATCAGGTGAATTAATGCAACCTTCTACTCAACAAATTGGTTGAAATTGGGAACTGGATTATGTTTGTGGGGTTTTTTTGTGTGTGCTTTTATCCAATGGCGTATATTCAATGAGGTAAAAATTATGTATTTATTTCAATTGAAATATCTTGTGCAACAACGCTTTGTGTAAGCTCCTGTCAATAATCTCTAAACCACACCTTCCAGGGACCGATCAGGACTATTTAAAATACGCTCTAGCCTGGGAGTCTATTTTTTCAATTCATGCGCCAGATTTCAATTTACAGAGTCACACTGCTGTTTGTAACACACACTGCTAGTATGTAAAAGCTCTCATCATTTTCATTTAGTACACTGTAGCAAACATTAATCTTCACTGTGGTTTCTGATCAAGTCTTGGCTGCCTATTTAGGCAGCCAAGACTTGATCAGAAACCACAGTGAAGATTAATGCTTGGTAATTAAGACTTGAAGTATTAACTTAAGCACTCTACAACAATGATAAATGATAATCATATATATAATACATGTAAGAGTGTCTCTCTCGATTATCCATCAAAAGAATATCGAAATATGATCTGAGAAGTTACGCGCCAACTGAGAAGCCTATTTCTGAGATTTAAGAGCCAGGTCGTGATGTTTCAGAACCAAATACGCACTGGCGCATACCCAGGTCGGTCCCTGCCTTCACTGGTCTTCTCAATTAATATACAATAGATACCTATAGAGGTATTTATTTATTTTGTGGACATTTTTTTGGAGGAAAAATAGGAGAGCAACTTCATTCATTTATTTTTTTGTCTCTATATCACAATAAATTCTGTTTTCTGAATGGTCAGAATGCCTAGGACAAATAGCCATGGCTAAGGGTGCACCCAACATCCAAGGTATATGGGAGAGTGCAACATCTAGGGTATAAGAGCACGCAAAACAACGGAGGTACAGTTAAAACTAGAAGTCCTGTCATGAAATGCGCGCAAATAGCATGTCAATCTGCGTGTTAATCTACGCGTTTTGACCATAGTAAGGCTATCAAATTCTGTGCATATGGCCTGTGCACAAGCAATGTTTCAGCCAATGGACCTCCGGGTAACCCGGAGGTCCATCGACAGAAACATTGCCTGTGTTTGCTAAGAGTAACCAGGAAATCCAGTCGTGCTTTGGATGCCATCTGATATGGCGATTGCGCGAAATTCCTACGCACAATTAAGCCTAGATAAGCGCACTATTCGTGACAGGACTTCTAGTTTTAACTATATATGGTTTAAATGAAAGCTTTTCGCTTTCGCTCACCTCGATATAAAAATCGAACCAAAAAAACAGAAAATAGTCACAAATATCATTAGATTTTTGACTATTCGATCATATTTTGCTGTTATAAATTAAATATTTGAATAATTAAATAAAACAAGAGGCCTCACAGGGCCTGAAGCGCTCACCTTGAACAGAACACGATATAAACAAGGTCCAAGAATGAGTCTACATTAAGCAAGCCATCTCCATAGGATACACTGTCAATCCTTGAGCCCCTCAGGAGTGACAAAAATAGTCAGAGCATCATTGTTTTGTGCAAAAAATAAAACGCATGTTGTCGTGCTCTGAACATACAAAATAATGTGTTGTTTTCCTGGGGGTGTTTGTGCGTTAGGACAACTTATATGTCCCAAACAGAAATAATTGAACAAAACCAGGAATTATGAGATGTTTTAACATTCAACATGTGGGGAGTGTGTTATCTCCCTTGATGTGCATTACACTGTATTGACAAACTTCTGTTTCCAGTTCAGACACAGTGGCAACGTAATATAATGTTGTAGTTACATCGTGTGTTTGCAGGGTTGTGGCTAAGGATTATAACAGTTAAACAGGTTGCATCATAAATAGTTGTTTGTAATGGATATGTGATCCTATTTCAACATGTCCATGCCAGCTGAAATTTAGGAGGGCTTTTACCCTCCTCGCAAAATTGAGGACGGTGATTTTTGGCCCTCCAGCATTTTCTAGATTTCCAGCCCAGAATGTCCATTTCACTTGTCCATTTGAATTCATACACACCTTGCAAGACTCGAGGCCTAGTCCGAAACATTTTCTTCCAAGTCAGCAAACTTTTTGACACTTTTTTTTTCCGCGGGAGGGGTGGATAGAGCTGTAGGTTAACCGAAACCGAACCTAGGTTTTTAGTTTTTTTTTAAAAACCGAAACCGTCGACATCCCGTAATCTAAGGTTTTTCGTTTTTTATTAAATACTCTCTTGCTGCAGAAATTCACAGAATGTAGCCATCCCAGAGTAGTGAGAGTACCCAGACACTGCCAATGGCAGTGTCTGGGTACTCTCACTACTCTGGGAAGGCTACATTCTGTGAATTTCCGACATTTCAGTTTAGTTGTGTTTGCAGCTTTTCTCAAGTTGCGTGTAGGTGTCAGACCTCGAAAAATGGCCAAGCACAATAAAAGTTCTGTATATTTAGGTAATTATTAAATTGGCCTTCCTGATTCTTCATGTATTATAGCTTATTTCGGGCATTCATTGAGTTTCTCTCAATTTCACTGCCATTCAGTTATGACTCCGGACATAAGAATGAGTTTTATTGAATTTTATTTGGCCTCATGAACAAAACGAAAACCAAACTGAGGTTTTACTCCACCTGAAAAACCAAAAACGAAACCGAACAAGAAATTTAAAAACCTACAGCTCTAGGGGTGGAGAAGCCCAAATGTCAC
Source organism: Pictodentalium vernedei (assembly GCA_031216915.1). NCBI lineage: Eukaryota > Metazoa > Mollusca > Scaphopoda > Dentaliida > Dentaliidae > Pictodentalium > Pictodentalium vernedei. The sequence goes on from JAUFNR010000565.1 coordinate 9,815, forward strand.
CCTCTGTATCTATTCCTCTGATACAAATATAATCATTTTTGTCCGTAACCATCTTATTTCAGCTTGCACTGAATAAGCCATTTTCAGGTGAATAAATCTAGTATGGAGTCTATGGTATGGAACAAAACATCAGCTGAAATATCAGTGTTTTGTCTTGTAGCTAAAATTTGCCTGCTCATGAGTGCAATGATACTGACTTTGCTAATGGAAAAATTGGTGTATTTTTCTTCTTTTTCTTAGAGAGAGATGGGAGGGGAGGGGGTCACTAAACAAAAATAGGCCGATTAAATCGTCAGATGTGTACCCATACGTGCAGCTAGTAGAAAGCTGTATGACGGAGGGCCACCCAGGATGCCAACATTATGTACACCATACAATTACATGGTATGGGTACATATAGAAATGGATTGGAGGAGTGCCTAATTTGATGGATAAAGGGTTAATATCTCCGGATCAAATTATTAGATTTACATAAAAAAAAACTATACAGCACAGCACATTGGTAACCTGAATACATATCTAAAGTAACCTGATAATCAGATTAATATTTTTTGAGTTCTCGCATGCCGAAGAAATGGATTGGGGGAGTTCTCAATTTGATGGATAAAGGGTCAATATCACAGGATCAAATTATCAGATTTACACCAAAATCTATACAGCCCGGCACATCAGTAACCTGAACACATATATGAAGTAACATGACAATCGGATTGATATTTTTGAGTTATCTCATGCCAAAGGGATTGGAGGAATTTTCAATTTGAAGGATCAAGGGTTAATATCTCAGGATCAAATTATCAGATTTACACCAAAAACTATACAGCTTGGCACATCAGTAACCTGAACACAAATGTAAAGTAACTTGACAATCCAAGCAATATTTTTCAAGTTATCGAATGCTAAAGAAATGGATATGGGCGGATGGATGGACAGACGGACGGATGGACAGACAAAGGATGGACAAACAACGGAGGGCCACCCCAGATGCTGGCAGTGTGTGTACCATACATGGTATGGGTACACATAAAAAGGGTAGAATATAAATAAATATTCTGTTAATTGCCTAGTACTGTACACTTGGAAATTTAATAATTTTTTTTTTAACACTGTGTCACTCCATACTCTGCTTATTTCAGTCCATACTTTTCATGAAATTCGACCTTAGACAAGCTACAGATAATAAGATGTTCATTTTTTTTAATATAATTTGGATCTATTTATCCCTAATCCAATTGAAATAACTCAACAGATGAACAAAACTATAATGATATGTAAGTCACCAGACCAGTATTTGATTTCTATAGCTATTTTATATGAGTTTTATTTTCTATGAAAAATATTTAAGGCCACACAAAGTAGATCTTCTGTTTCTCAGGCCATTATTTGTGAAATTGCATGCGGGCGGGCGGTTTTTTATTTTATTTTTTATATCAGTAATTACTTCTTTGCCATCAAAAGTTCATGTTCTTGGTTCAAGTTTTAGGCCTCATAATCTACAGAATAGCATGGGTGGTGGTGTATTTCATCCCTTGAGTGCAAGAAGGCTTTGCAATGCTAAAGCATTGCAAAGCCTTCTTGCACTCAAGGGACAAATTCATCAATTTTTTTAACTTGGGTAAAATATCAGACATAAACCATTTAATTTTTATTTTTTTTAAGTTTAAATTGGTTATAAAAAGAGAGCATGCGGCAGCCAAAAGGACCATGCGGGAGGGCCTGAGAAACAGATTTTTTATTTTTTTAAGCCTAATTGCCACTCTATACTTTTATTCCACCCTGTACTATCACAGAGTTAGGAATATATTTTCTATTCTGTACTCTTATTCCACTATGTTTGTTTATTAGGGTCCCAAGAATAATTCTAATTTTATGCTTGATTCCTCACAGAGAGAATACAAACCCCACCTTCATAATTGTCAAAACAGTTTGATCACTTGATATGATAACCATATTTATTTATTTATTTATTGGGGTTTAATGACACTTTTGGCAGCCAAGATAACTCATGTTGTACAGTTTTACCAGGTGGAGGAAGCTGGAGTACCGCAAGAGAACCACCAGGCAGGGCTGGCACTTTCAAGGCGGGCTGCCTGCCTACCTACTGCCCATGCAAAATTTCCAAGGCAGGCTTTTTTAGCCCCCACACCTCCCATTCCCCAGATTTTACAAGTTGGATGAGAAGTCTGACTCGCAGGCCATAAAAACAAAATCAGGTGAATTATTGCAACATTCCACTCAAGAAATCGGCTGATATTGGGAACTGGATAAAGTTTGTGGATTTTTTGTGTGTGCTTTTAACCAATGCTGTAAATTCAATGAGGTATTATGCATTTAGTTCAACTGAAATATCTCATCAACTACTAGTACTTGTTTATCCATGCCTGGCAGTCAAGAAAGTTGAGGAGTTCAAAACCTTCCTCAGATAGCTTGGGAGTGCAATTGCACCTGGAATTTTCAATACATATACTTGTAAGCTATTTTGGTTACAATACATGGAGGGTGGATTGTCACCCAATCACCCATGGAGTGAAGGTATCACCCAAGGTGTTACTCTCAAATTTCTTACAGAAACACAAGAAGCTCAAGCCAAGTTTCAACCTATGGACCTCCAGGTTCACCCCGGCAGTCTATTGGCTGAAACTTTGCTTATGATAATTACGCTTTGCATCAAATTAGCAATCATTAGCGTTGGGACAATACACCAAATTCATGGTACGATACGTATCTAGGTACACGATACGATATGTATCTTGATTGGTATCTTGATATTCATCCTGGTATTGAAGCTACAGTTAAGATCACAGGGACAATGGTGGAGGCAGCATTTCATAGTTTGGGAGCACAGACACATTAGGGAGGAGGGGGATCAACTTCAGCAACCCCCCTCCCCCGCCCCCAGATTTCCCATATTCTGTCATCTACTGCACTGACTGGTCGCGTGTATCTGAACTCATACTCTGGCATAAGCCATCCTTAACTTTATAAATGTGAGTTACCAAGTGGCCCCTCTGAGCCTCTGCACATCCTTCTACATTTCAGTTTTAGAATAAAGATGATTTTAGTCACAGGCGCTGGAAATTACGACGAAAATAGGTAAGTAATCATCTGATGATCACGACAACTAACCTAACCAAATACATAAAAAACACTGGGCCTGAAGCACTCATCTTGAACAGAACACAATATAAACAGAGTCCAAGAATGAGTCTACATTAAGCAATCCATTTCCATAGGATACACTGTTAATCCTTGAGCCCCGCAGGAGTGACAAAAATAAGCCGGGCATCATGCCTCTTCTTCAGTTGATCATAATGTAAAATGTAGAGCTCCCCTATGAAGCTCCTTGATACAACCTATGTGGATTAATCTTAGTTACACACCTCTAGAGGGTACTGAATACAAAATTTTGAATTCTTCAGCAACATGGCCAATTCCGGCTCCCATAGGGAGCACAAATATTAACCCAAGCTCTTGATTTGAACACAGTTGAATCTGACTTCCCTAGAGATGTGGTGTACCAAATATGAAGGCATTCTGACGGTTGGAACTGAAGAAGAGAAATTTTAAAGAAATTTCTTCATATTGCACTAAGTTAAGATTTGGGCTACCATAGCGAGCCCAAATATTAACCTTTGGATCCATTTTGAACAATCTTGAATCTGAACTTCCCAAGAGATGTTGTACACCAAATATGAAAGCATTCTGACTAGTAGATAAGAAGAAGATTTTTGTTAAGGTAAATTTCAGGTTCCCATATGGAGCCCAAATATTTACCCAGGCACTCGAATTGAACAAACTTGAATCTGCACCCCCCCCCCCCCCCCCCCCCCTCCAGAGATGCTGTATATCAAATATGAAAGCATTCCGACTGGTGGATCTGAAGAAGAAGATTTTTAAAGAAATTTCCTCATGTCGCAATAAGTAAAAATTAGGTCTACCATACCGAGCCCAAATATATACCTAGGGATCTGATTTGAACAAACTTGAATCTGACCCCCTCCCCCCCCCCCCCCCTAGAGATATTGCACACCAAATATGAAAGCATTCTGAAGGTCTTTTAAAATTATAATCCATATTGAACAAGGTTAAAATTTGGGCTTCTATAGGAAGCCCAAATACTAACCTAGGGACTTGGTTTGAACAATCTTGAATCTGACCCTCATAACAATGATGCATACCAAACATTATAAGATTCTGACTGGTGGTTCTGAAGAAGAAGATTTTTATTTTTAAAGAATATTCCCCATATTACCCTATGCAGGGTTTCTGCTAGACCGGCTGCGGGTACGTCGACCGGACCCATTCTGCCCACCGATCATACTATGATCAGTCAGAAAAGCTGGTGGTTAAAATGTCGAGTACAATGCTGTATCGTAACGACACTCAGGATCCTTTGTTTCCACGTAATATAGGCATAATTATGTTGTATACTATGCCTACTATTACTGCCGACAACCTGATACTTTGTAACCCCAGACGAGAGGGGGAAACAAAGTTCAAATCCTAAACGTCGAATATCAAATTTCGAACTCAAATTGTCGTGTTTGGTCCAAAATCACTGGCTTTTATTCCAAGCGATAAATGATGGAATTGCACTTGCATGACATCACATGCCTGCATCATGGTTCTTTATGAATATTACCACGAGCGGTTGTAAACAAAGCTCAAGCACACACAGGTCAAGTGCTGCAGTCACTGTCAGGATTCGAGGATTTTGTGTTGTTTTGGGTTTGTATTTTTATGAAACCTCCAACCAGATGTAGTATTGTGTGTCCCGTGGGAATTTAGAGAATTGTAGGAGGAAAAAATACATATTTTCCACTTCAATTATTCAGCATTTTAGCAACCAGAATGCCCCCAGAGCCCAACATAGAGCACATGCGGCAGTCGCCTATGGCATCTGAGTTTCACATTCTTTAAACTACCAGACCCACAAATTTTCCCCTGGTGGAAACCCTGCCCTATGTTAAAAATTTGGGCTCCTGTATTGCGCCCAAATATGAACGAATGGGCTTTATTTTAACAAACTTGTATCTGACCCCCCTATGAATGCTGTATACCGAATATCAAAAGATTCTTATGATTGGTTCTGGAGAAAAGATTTTTTTAAATTTGTGCAAATATGCTAACTCAGCATCTTTTCAAAGCCCATTACAGAACACCCTAGCAAAAGTGATGGCAATTTT
>JAUFNR010000566.1:0-15000 GCA_031216915.1 Pictodentalium vernedei
TGTAGTTATGAACCGATCTTCACGAAACCTCTTAAATACCTTTGTTATCACCTTGGGAAGAGAACGAGTGTTTTGAGGTGCGGTCTGAAATTCAAGATGGCTGCCGGCGGCCATTTTGTACCAAAGTTCGGTACAATCAGTTTTTGGTACAGAACTTCTATATGAAGGTTCTGATTTGAATAAATTTTTGAATGAACGTTTAGTAACATGGAATACATCACATATAATACGGGTTTTTTTCTCGTGCAGAAATTATGCAAATCAGATGAACTTTGATTTATTCAGTGCTACTTATACACAGTAAGTGCACATGTCAATATGGCTCGGGCTAGAGGCTGTATTTTTGAACCGATCTTCATGAAACGCCTTGGGTACCTTTGTTACCACCTTGGGACGAGAACGAGTGTTCCTGGGTGCCGTTGAAAATTCAAGATGGCTGCCAGTGGTCATTTTGTACCGATATTAGGTCCAATCAGTTTTTTGTACACAGCTTCTATACGGCTCAGGCTATAGGCGATATTTATGAACCGATCTCCACGAAACTTATTGGGTACCTATGTTATCACCCTGGGACAGAAACGAGTGTTTGGGGGACCTTTGTTATCACTGTGCTATTAGAACAAATATTTTGGGGTTCAGTCAGACCCACTCTGGGACTCAAAGATTTCTTTTCTAGTTTAGCATCTGACTGTCGCCCACCTTTACAATACTTTACCTATACATTTGTTACAGTCTACGGTCAGCGTTTATGTACAGACCGTTACAATACTTTATATGCATCTTTGTTATCAAGTCATTACCTAGATGTTTGCCATTGCTGTGTCACATACTATACATGTACATGTCTTACACAAGTTGAGCTACAGAGTCATTGACACTTTCATTGTCTTTGTACTTCTTCTCGCATGGGCTAGCCATTTTATCTTCTTGTGAGTTCGAGCTTCTTCCCAATGCCTGGCTAGGTTCTTGATAAAACACGTTCTCGCATTGATATCTGGTAATCTGGCTTTGTTGGTTGCTTTAATGTCCTGTCTGGCATCTTTGGGTTCCTCTTTCTTGTCTTTTAGCTATTTCATAGTGGCAACATCAGTCTTCTGAACATCAGTCTTCGTTTCAGTAGTAACTTCATTTGTGGGTTGAGAGGAAACAACGTTCTTGTTTATATTGGAAGCATCGTTCTTGTTTTGGTTCCACTTTAAATCTTCTTTATGTTGATTCGTGATTTGAGTGGAAACATCGTTCTTGGTTTGGTTCCTCTTTAAATCTTCATTCGTAATTCGAGTAGAAACTTCAGACTGATTCGTTACTTCGTTCTTAGTGAAAACATCTTTCTTTGTTTCAGTAGAAACTTAAGACTGATTCGTAGTGGTAACTTCATTCCTGTTTGTATTGGAAGCATCAGTCAGTTCTTCTGTCTTTCTTCTCTTGGTTGCAGTGGCAACTTCGGTTGTTAATGATCGGCCAGTATCCATACATCTTTGTTTCTTTCCACCAGCACCTATGTCTAGATTTTTTCTCTTGGCTGCATTTACCACACGATTCACTTCAGCCAGTTCTCGGAAGTCAGCTTTAATCCAGCATCATTCTTGAAGATCTGTATATGTAAGTCATTTTTGAGTCTGGGCACTGTTGTTGACACACCCTTCGACGTTCAAAACGGAAATGAGTTTATTTTTATACTAACACTCCTTTTGTACTTTTCTCTCTCTCTCTCAGTCTCTCTAATCTTCTTCTTCTTCGTCATCATCTTCTACTCTGAATGAGTAGTTTGTCATAAGGTTGTCGAACAGAATTCTTCGTTTTTCCAAGGCATATTTCTGGGGTTCTTCAAAGTCTTCAAAGTCAAAATCCTCTTCTTCACGAAGACGCGTAGCAGTTTCTTGAATTGTCTTGTGAATTGAGTCGTTGGAAAAATTTCTAATGTACACAAGGGCATCAATGTATTTTTCAGTAATGGCTTCTCTGACACTATTTTGAAGTTCTCTATTTGCTGTTTCAGCTGCATCTTCTCTATCCATTCCATCCTCGAAATATTTGTTCACGAGGTTGTCAAAATCGTCTTGGTGTTTGTCATCGGCATTTTGAACGATAGTTCCAATCACAGAAACGTCTTCTTCTTCTTCGTCTTCTTCTTCTTCATATTCCATATCTTCTGCGAGTTCCGACGACTCATCGGTGTCCAAATCTCTTGACCATTTTTGGTGCACAACTGGATTGCATTGTGTCCGCTCTCTTCGAAAATCAGATTACAAATAACAAGATTCTTACGAGCACGACCTTTTATACGCTGCAAAAATATAGGTTTTCTTTCGAACCAAAACTGGTTCTAATCTTGTCCCTGAGATGGAACCAGTTTAGTTTAAACAGTATTTATTTCAAATTAAATAAATTTACCAAGATTAGCATTCAATTTTGACAGAATAATACATGAACTGAAGTAGATTCAGCAGTAAACTTGGAGTCTATTTAACGCAGTTGCCAAACATTTTGAAACAAAGCGAATATAAATATCTGGTATATTGGTTCTATACAGAACCAAAACTGATTCGATATGCCAACTGTTCATATCTGCTTTGGTTAATAATGATTTGAGACAACCTCGTATAAGCTCTAAACTTACGGCTGAAACCTCCTAAATTTATGTTTAGTTTTGTTAATATTTAATGTTAATCTTTATAAATTTATTTGATTTGAAATAAATACTCTTTAAACAGAACTGGTTCCATCTCAGGGACAAGATTAGATCCAGTTTTGGTTCTAAAGAGAACCTATATTTTTTGCAGTGCAGGATATAGGACAGAACATTGAGTTTGATTAACTTTCCTAAAAATCCTCCTTTCTGTCTTCTTTTCATATAAAAGAGTTGGTAAGGCAATTCTCCTGATCTGGTGTTTGTATGGAATCAGCTTAGCTTTCTCAGATTTGGTTATAGGTACTGCCCCCTTCAAGATATTCGAGGCACAATCACATGTACATTGTATCGGATCATCACTGTCGGTCTTGAGCATAGTCTTGGCTTCATATCGATCCGCATCAGATAGGATTCACAGTGTATCTGAATTTCTGTCTAGTCTTGTAGTCTTGCTCGCAATTTCCTTTTGTCGGTTTGGGCAAACCTCTTCTTTGTGCCTCTTCATGTTAAACTTTCGAGAAAATGTTTTTCCACAGTACTCGCAGTTATGAATCGCCATGTCTTCACTCTTTTGTGGTCGTAGAACAAATGAGCATTTGGTGTTAGTACAGCCCTTTATACCTTTTTCAGAGCTAGGACTGGGTTGATAAGCACCGAGAGAAAGCAACTCTTTCGTAATATACTTCTTTTTTAGTATCGGTAGAAATTCCATCATCGGTTAGCAGCTTCAATACATCAAATTCAGCCAAATTCAGTGGTATCTCATCTTCGAGGATGTTGGTAGTACGTTTATATAAACAGGTAATCGAATCATCATTAGCAGTGCGGAGAACGGCATCGATTTTGTCCTTGTCAGCATCCCGTAAAAATTCTAAAAGTATTTTATTCTGGTCAGTCATTAAATCTCCAGTATCTCTCTGCTCTTCAGTTCTTCTTGGACAATGATATTCTTCATGCCTCTTCCTATTGTGTGGTTGGGTGTACAACTTAGTACAATATACAATATCAATAGTGGAGCCAACGATGGTCCTTTTCGTGTCTTCTAGCATTATCCGATCTCGAAAATGTCTTGGAACAGTGTCTGCAGCGAATCGGTAACATGTCTCCACTCGACGACAGTCAGAACACAAATCAGTTTATTTTCATACCAACACCCTTTTTATAACTTTACCAACAAAAGTACCCGGACGTAGCATGAAGTACCCGGATGTAAGGTTTCTACAACAAGTGTCCTCCAACAGTCCAGTAAAATGGGTATCCTAAAATACCCAAACAAGGCTAAGAGCAGTAGGTGGAGTCACTCAATCGAGCAATTACTCTATAGCTCATTTGTTTGACGGGCTTCGAGTCGTTCGAGCAATTGCTCATGGAGTAGTTACTCTCTTGGCTTTTTGGCTTATTTGGGAAAAATCCTACTTACGGAATCCCCTTTTTTGAAAATGACTGGACTTAAACAACCCTTTTTCTGACATGAGCCAAAGAGTTGTATGTTTGAGTCTTTTGAACGAGCAAGTACTCGTTAGCTCATTTGCTCGATTTTCTTTGAGTCGTTCGAGCTGTATGTGGAGTCACTCGATTGAGCAATTGCTCTAAGGCTCATTTGCTCGATGGGTTCCAAGTCGTTCGAGCAATTGCTCATGGAGCAATTACTCTTTTGGTTCTTTAGCTTGTAAGCTTGGGGATAGGTATGTCCTAGGATAGCCAAGAAGGTTGTGCCAAACAAGGATTGGTATCCTTAGGTAAGTATCCGACAAAAGGTATCCTCAAAAAATAATACAATACCAGGCCATAGGTATCCTCAAGAACCGAAATGAGTCGATGAGCAGTATGTCTAAAGCTCATTTGCTCGATGGGCTTCGAGTCGTTCGAGCAATGACTTCAGTAACACCTCGATAGCTTATTGGGTTTGGGAATGATTTTGGCTTTTCATATACACAAGGGAGATAATTCTGCATACAGATTATGGAAAATCAAGCAATCTGGTTGGTTAGTTAGCGCCAGTAAAGTGAACTGCTTGGATGATTCAGATAAATGAAACAATAAGAGTACAAGTAATAGGGTCAGAACTAACAAGAACACACCAGTAAAGCTTAAAATAGTACCAAAAGGCTAAAACTGTTCCAACTGAAAGGCTCTTCTATTCTACTGGAGTACACTCCAGAACAAAAGAACATTGTCAGGTAGACGAAAACTATTGCATATATAGAAGCAGAGAATTCTGAAAGAATTCGATATAGTAAAACTTGTCGGGTTTATTTGGGTAATTTTTCGAATCGCGAAATTACTCCTGTACAAAGGAGCATACCCTCTGGACACACCCCTGTCTTATTGTGAGCCTTTGGATCATCTAGCAACCACATTCTACCATAGAAACCAAGATGGCGTCCTCCAGTATACAAAATGGACGATGGAAATACGTATCACCCCAACAACACCCGCTACGCATGCGCACTAACACCACGCGGTGCTGTGGGAATGACATCACAAGATGGCCGCGCACGCGGGTTACCATGACCATGGCTACACAACATGGCGCCACTGGATCACGTGACATGACGTCACTTCCGGGGCCCGGGCCGGGGTCCGGCCAGTAAGGGACGATCCTCACATCCCCTACTACTGATGTGAACGCGACAAGAGGTTGATCGGTTTCCAAATAAATGTATTGTTTTACGACACAAAGTAGCTTTGTTAACGCATACATCTTCTGATAGTATCTGCAATTGGTGTTATCATAAAGAGGCACTGTTGCTGTGGTGACGTATTTTTATATCATAAAATCATTTCCATGGTAGGAATTTTCCTATCGGATAAACATTGAAGGTATATTATTTCAAGTAATTTTAAACTAAAACAGGGCATATCCTTTCAAATTTGCTCTCCACAGATTTAGGTTCCGAAACAGCAACAAAGTTGAATGTCATTACATTTTATATGCGCTCTTGTTGCAATTACTATTTTCTCGGCTTCCAGTGATCGATTGCGCCCAGTTTAATGACTTTGTCTACCTCTTGCTACTTCCTCCCTACTATACCTATCTGCTGCTGGCTATGTATACTGGCCCGACCTCTAATCCCAACCAAGTCATAGTACATTCAGTGTGAATCAGTCAGACGGCTTCATTTACTCTAGTCCGCATCCGTCTAAACTGTCCTTGCTTAATTGGAGACGAGACATCTCTGAGATGTTCATGTATGCAAGTGTTCAACATGTCCACGACACATACGGCGCATGCAGGATATGCCGTCGTCGTGTGCTTGCGTTCATGTCGCAAAGTGCGCATAACACGCCCAGCACATGGACACACGTGTCCCTTTACAACAAAAGGTTAATCGCGTTATCCAGATTTTCAACCATGTGTCTGTGTTGTAATACATGATGTGGGTAATGTTTGGCAATTGTCTTGCTTCAGGTAATTCAATTTATCGATACTCAGTATTCTTCTGAACAATCGAGCATACCACCTAATACAACCCTTCACTGACGCGGGAATTTCAGTTTCATAGCAACATCGTATTGCCATAGGAACCATGATGGTGGTCCCCGTCATACAAAATGTACGACGAAAACACGTGCCACCATCGATTAACCATATTATTGACGTCAAAACATGGCCACTTACGCTTGATGCCATGAAAATGAACAATACGCCATTTCTGAGGTGAACGGTGTCGTCATAATTCGGTAAACATTGAAGAATTAAACTTTCATCACACACTATGAAATTGGGAAACAAAACGGTTATGTTGATAGATTGCCAATACGACCAGAAGTGCTTTCTTGGTTTTGTGGGAGCTATTTGTGAAACGGTAGCTACTTCAGTGTCATTTGTAGACAGTTTATACCAGAAACACATTTCCCCGTTCGGTCTGCGTGGAATACGTTACCTTCGACACATGGCCACTGATCAGAGAGAACGTGTCAATACAGGATACGAGAAAAATCCTAAGTTGCACAGAGTTCATGTCATTAAAATCAGTTCTGTTCGCAAGGGTGGAAGGAGCAAGGAGTCACTAAGGCAGATAAATACTAGATAGTATAAAACTTATCACTGGAATCTGGTGTTATCTACTTGAAGTGATTGACGATGTTGGTCACCAGGGGAAGGAGAACAATCTTTTGTTGGCAAAGCGGCTTTTTCTGGCCTGTACGGAGAGAGAAAAATTGTGCAAAGTCAAACACTGGGAGATGAACTCGACAGAAGACCCTAACCCCACCTGGTGTCGAACACATTCTTCTTGAAACTAGTAGATAAGTGGAGTTTGAGTCTGTGGATAGTCTCAGCCTGGAGAAGTCAGCTGGTCGGTATTCATTCTGGGGAGCACAGGGCGTTTTAAATGATACACAGGGAGAGTTACTTATAACCACGCTGTTTTGCCGCAAGTAAGGCTCTATATGAGAATGCTATTGTATTTTACAGTTTTCCCAGTTGGCTTCATTGATCGATGTTGGAAGAGCGTGTTAAAAAATGAATTCTGTAAAATTTAGTGTGGTTGTAATTAGATTTGAATCTTCAAGAAATTTCTAGCCAGTTTTTTTAGTTTAAACAATATTTATTGAAATATCTGTATACATCCATACATCACTTTATACAAAAGAAAAATAAAACGACATAATTGTTGATACATAGAACATGGTAGGCAGTATACAGAGAATATGATAAACCCTATAGTGAAGGGGTTCGACAGAAAGCGAAGTGCTTATATTAGTCGTCTCCCTTATGTCTCCAAATTACAAGGGAAAGATGCAGTTACTGTTATTAAACGAATACTAGATATTGCTCAAAACTGTATGTTGAGAGAAATAAGGCATATAGAAAGGAAGTAGAAAAAAAGAAAAGAAAAAAAGAACTAAAAGAGGAAATAGAATAATAATATAGATAAGAAACATGGGAAGGACAAGGGAAGAAGAAGAGAAGAAGTGGAAAGAAGAGAAGAGAGGCCAACTTGGAGACAAACGCAGCTATATACCTAAATTGTAGAAGTACTGAGCGCGGATCACAGTCAATTACAACAAGAGTCAAAACAAGTCAGAGAGCAACCACAACATACCAAGCATCCCGTAGAACCACTAGGAACCGACTTCACCTTCTTGAAAGCGCTTCGCGAGAGCCTTCCCGAAAATAATGTCAGGCAGAGGGATTTTTTATTCGAGATGGCGTTCAAGTTTGCCACCGAAGATGATTTAATGAGGTAAGCTGAAAATATCATATAGTAGGAATGCAATTTAGATTCGAGAGATTATTAGTTCCATCAACACTGGTCAAGGAGGTACTCAGTGGTCACGAGAATGGAATTTACGACCGAATCACACATGGATCACCGCCGAAGTTGCCGAATTCAGCAGAAATACTAGATCTCAACGAAAAATTTGCGACACATGCCCTACAGACAACAGAAACTAAGAAAAACAATGAGTGAGGCACAATAATCCTGGCCACGAAATACCATGATCAGACAGGGGATTGTTAGAAATAGAATGGTCGAATTTGAAGCCCTAATTGACAAATAAGGATGGTACATATGCACAAAATGTAGAAAACACCCTTAGAATTTCCATCGGATGTCGTTTACACATCAGACGCCCTCTTCCCTTATGTCAACGGGAACACTTTCTGAATTCCTGCAGCCCTCACCCCAACAATCCCCACAAGCAATGACACATTTGAGTTTGTTCTTCCCACCGAAAGATACGTTCCACATGAATTTCTACATGATAGCTTGCAAAAACAATACACGGTTTTTATCATCACATCCGGTGCTGGCTCAGCCGTTCTCTGCCCGTTATAGAAAGAAGATGATCATTTTGAACTCCTCACCCCCGTTGTGTGAAATCAAAGCTTCTGTATTCAATATTTTCTATAAAACTGCTTAGAGACGAGCTCTCAGGCTAAGGTTATGGTAAAGTCCAGAGCAGTCTATTGGGGTTCGTTTCTCGGGGAAAGGAGCGTTCTACACGGTCTACTTGTGGCGTTGATCTCCATGAACGTAACATACCGCAATCCTCGATGCACTTGTCTTCAACCAATGCAAACACTGCTTTGTTGAGTTAGTACGTTGTGGAGTATGACATTTGCACGCCCCTGCTAGGTGGTCCTCTCTCGATACTCCAGTGTCCTCAATCACGTTAAATCGTCCGCCACGAGGTGACCCTGACTGTTAAAAGTGTCGTTAAACCCCAATAAAAAGTTTAATTTTTCCTTTTTCGTGGATAGATCCTACTGCTGCATTGTCTTCAGCATACTACTCTTTCGCCATGTGTATCAACAAGCTACATTGCGGTAAAAAAAAACCCATATAATGTTAAGTCGCGACAACCATCGGAGCATACTGAAAGATCTAATTTCTCTGATTTGTGGCAAATGTGTTTGGTGGTTTGTCGAATGGGGGGGTGGGGGGGGGGGGTAGATGGTCACTTGTTGGAAATCATCGTTACGTTTCTTGGTATTTAATGGTTGACAGCCGGGAAGACAGACCTGCGTGAAGAAGTGGGGACTAGTCTTGGAGATACCTCTGTTGGCGGACTAGGGTGCCCAATTTTGGGAGAGTGAGGTACCTAATTTGGGTGGCAATTTTCATGAATCTATTTGTGCCACCCCACAATGCAGTTTATTTGGCATAAATCGGTTGATGGATGCGATTTTGAGCAACTCAGCACCTTTGGGCTCCTAGGGTGCCCAATTTTGGGAGGGTGAGGTACCTAATTTGGGTGGCAATCTTTAAGAATCTATTTGTGCCACCCCACAATGCAGTTTATTTGGCGAAAATCGGTTGATAAATGCGATTTTGAGCAACTCAGCACTTTTGGGCTCCTAGGGTGCCCAATTTTGGGAGGGCGAGGAGCCTAATTTTGGTGGCAATCTTCATGAATCTATTTGTGCCACCCCACAATGCAGTTTATTTGGCGAAAATCGCTTGATAAATACGATTTTGAGCAACTCAGCACATTTGGGCTCCTAGGGTGCCCAATTTTGGGAAGGTGAGGAGCCTAATTTTGGTGGCAATCTTCATGAAACTATTTGTACCACCCCACAATGCAGTTTATTTGGAGAAAATCGGTTGATAAATACGATTTTGAGCAACTCAGCACTTTTGGGCTCCTAGGGTGCCCAATTTTGGGAGGGTGAGGTACCTAATTTGGGTGGCAATCTTCATGAATCTATTTGTGCCACCCCACAGTGCTGTTTATTTGGCGAAAATCGGTTGATAAATACGATTTTGAGCAACTCAGCACTTTTGGGCTCCTAGGGTGCCCAATTTTGGGAAGGTGAGGAGCCTAATTTTGGTGGCAATCTTCATGAATCTATTTGTACCACCCCACAATGCAGTTTATTTGGCGAAAATCGGTTGATAAATACGATTTTGAGCAACTCAGCACTTTTGGGCTCCTAGGGTGCCCAATTTTGGGAGGGTGAGGTCCCTAGTTTGGATGGCAATCTTCATGAATCTATTTGTGCCACCCCACAATGTAGTTTATTTGGCGAAAATCGGTTGATAAATGCGATTTTGAGCAACTCAGCACTTTTGGGCTCCTAGGGTGCCCAATTTTGGGGGGTGAGGAGCCTAATTTTGGTGGCAATCTTCATGAATCTATTTGTGCCACCCCACAATGCAGTTTATTTGGCGAAAATCGGTTGATAAATGGGATTTTGAGCAACTCAGCACCTTTGGGCTCCTAGGGTGCCCAATTTTGGGAGGGTGAGGTCCCTAATTCGGATGGCAATCTTCATGAATCTATTTGTGCCATCCCACAATGCAGTTTATTTGGCGAAAATCGGTTGATAAATGCGATTTTGAGCAACTCAGCACTTTTGGGCTCCTAGGGTGCCCAATTATGGGAGGGTGAGGAGCCTAATTTTGGTGGCAATCTTCATGAATCTATTTGTGCCACCCCACAATGCAGTTTATTTGGCGAAAATCGGTTGATAAATACGATTTTGAGCAACTCAGCACTTTTGGGCTCCTAGGGTGCCCAATTTTGGGAGGGTGAGGAGCCTAATTTTGGTGGCAATCTTCATGAATCTATTTGTGCCACCCCACAATGCAGTTTATTTGGCGAAAATCGGTTGATAAATACGATTTTGAGCAACTCAGCACTTTTGGGCTCCTAGGGTGCCCAATTCTGGCAGGGTGAGGTACCTAATTTGGGTGGCAATCTTCATGAATCTATTTGTGCCACCCCACAATGCAGTTTATTTGGCGAAAATCGGTTGATTTTGAGCAACTCAGCACATTTGGGCTCCTAGGGTGCCCAATTTTGGGAGAGTGAGGTACCTAATTTGGGTGACAATCTTCATGAATCTATTTGTGCCACCCCACAATGCAGTTTATTTGGCAAAAATCGGTTGATAAATGCGATTTTGAGCAACTCAGCACTTTTGGGCTCCTAGGGTGCCCAATTTTGGGAGGGTGAGGAGCCTAATTTTGGTGGCAATCTTCATGAATCTATTTGTGCCACCCCACAATGCAGTTTATTTGGCGAAAATCGGTTGATTTTGAGCAACTCAGCACTTTTGGGCTCCTAGGGTGCCCAATTTTGGGAGGGTGAGGAGCCTAATTTTGGTGGCAATCTTCATGAATCTATTTGTGCCACCCCACAATGCAGTTTAATTTGACGAAAATTGGTTGATAAATACGATTTTGAGCAACTCAGCACATTTGGGCTCCTAGGGTGCCCAATTTTGGGAGGGTGAGGTACCTAATTTGGGTGGCAATCTTCATGAATCTATTTGTGCCACCCCACAATGCAGTTTATTTGGCGAAAATCGGTTGATAAATGCGAATTTGAGCAACTCAGCACTTTTGGGCTCCTAGGGTGCCCAATTTTGGGAGGGTGAGGAGCCTAATTTTAGCGGCAACCTTCATGAATCTATTTGTGCCACCCCACAATGCAGTTTATTTGGCGAAAATCGGTTGATAAATACGATTTTGAGCAACTCAGCACTTTTGGGCTCCTAGGGTGCCCAATTTTGGGAGGGTGAGGTCCCTAATTTGGGTGGCAATCTTCATGAATCTATTTGTGCCACCCCACAGTGCAGTTTGTTTGGCGAAAATCGGTTGATAAATACGATTTTGAGCAACTCAGCACTTTTGGGCTCCTAGGGTGCCCAATTTTGAGAGGGTGAGGAGCCTAATTTTGGTGGCAATCTTCATGAATCTATTTCTGCCACCCCACAATGCAGTTTATTTGACGAAAATTGGTTGATAAATTCGATTTTGAGCAACTCAGCACTTTTGGGCTCCTAGGGTGCCCAATTTTGGATGGGTGAGGTACCTAATTTGGGTGGCAATCTTCATGAATCTATTTGTGCCACCCCACAATGCAGTTTATTTGGCGAAAATCGGTTGATAAATGCGATTTTTAGCAACTCAGCACTTTTGGGCTCCTAGGGTGCCCAATTTTGGGAGGGTGAGGAGCCTAATTTTGGTGGCAATCTTCATGAATCTATTTGTGCCACCCCACAATGCAGTTTATTTGACGAAAATTGGTTGATAAATACGATTTTGAGCAACTCAGCACTTTTGGGCTCCTAGGGTGCCCAATTTTGGATGGGTGAGGTACCTAATTTGGGTGGCAATCTTCATGAATCTATTTGTGCCACCCCACAATGCAGTTTATTTGGCGAAAATCGGTTGATAAATGCGATTTTTAGCAACTCAGCACTTTTGGGCTCCTAGGGTGCCCAATTTTGGGAGGGTGAGGAGCCTAATTTTGGTGGCAATCTTCATGAATCTATATGTGCCACCCCACAATGCAGTTTATTTGGCGAAAATCGGTTGATAAATACGATTTTGAGCAACTCAGCACTTTTGGGCTCCTAGGGTGCCCAATTGTGGGAGGGTGAGGTACCTAATTTGGGTGGCAATCTTCATGAATCTATTTGTGCCACCCCACAGTGCTGTTTATTTGGCGATAATCGGTTGATAAATACGATTTTGAGCAACTCAGCACTTTTGGGCTCCTAGGTTGCCCAATTTTGGGAGGGTGAGGAGCCTAATTTTGGTGGCAATCTTCATGAATCTATTTCTGCCACCCCACAATGCAGTTTATTTGACGAAAATTGGTTGATAAATACGATTTTGAGCAACTCAGCACTTTTGGGCTCCTAGGGTGCCCAATTTTGGGAGGGTGAGGAGCCTAATTTTGGTGGCAATCTTCATGAATCTATATGTGCCACCCCACAATGCAGTTTATTTGGCGAAAATCGGTTGATAAATACGATTTTGAGCAACTCAGCACTTTTGGGCTCCTAGGGTGCCCAATTTTGGGAGGGTGAGGTACCTAATTTGGGTGGCAATCTTCATGAATCTATTTGTGCCACCCCACAGTGCTGTTTATTTGGCGATAATCGGTTGATAAATACGATTTTGAGCAACTCAGCACTTTTGGGCTCCTAGGTTGCCCAATTTTGGGAGGGTGAGGAGCCTAATTTTGGTGGCAATCTTCATGAACCTATTTCTGCCACCCCACAATGCAGTTTATTTGACGAAAATTGGTTGATAAATACGATTTTGAGCAACTCAGCACTTTTGGGCTCCTAGGGTGCCCAATTTTGGATGGGTGAGGTACCTAATTTGGGTGGCAATCTTCATGAATCTGTTTGTGCCACCCCACAATGCAGTTTATTTGGCGAAAATCGGTTGATAAATACGATTTTGAGCAACTCAGCACATTTCGGCTCCTAGGGTGCCCAATTTTGGGAGGGTGAGGTTCCTAATTTGGATGGCAATCTTCATGAATCTATTTGTGCCACCCCACAATGCAGTTTATTTGGCGAAAATCGGTTGATAAATGCGATTTTGAGCAACTCAGCACTTTTGGGCTCCTAGGGTGCCCAATTTTGGGCGGGTGAGGAGCCTAATTTTGGTGGCAATCTTCATGAATCTATTTGTGCTACCACACAATGCAGTTTATTTGGCGAAAATGGGTTGATAAATACGATTTTGAGCAGCTCAGTACTTTTGGGCTCCTAGGGTGCCCAATTTTGGGAGGGTGAGGAGCCTAATTTTGGTGGCAATCTTCATGAATCTATTTGTGCCACCCCACAGTGCAGTTTATTTGGCGAAAATCGGTTGATAAATACGATTTTGAGCAACTCAGCACTTTTGGGCTCCTAAGGTGCCCAGTTTAGGGAGGGTGAGGTACCTAATTTGGGTGGCAATCTTCATGAATCTATTTGTGCCACCCCGCAATGCAGTTTATTTGGCGAAAATCGGTTGATAAATGCGATTTTGAACAACTCAGCACTTTTGGGCTCCTAGGGTGCCCAATTTTGGGAGGGTGAGGTACCTAATTTGGGTAGCAATCTTCATGAATCTATTTGTGCCACCCCACAATGCAGTTTATTTGGCGAAAATCGGTTGATAAATACGATTTTGAGCAACTCAGCACTTTTGGGCTCCTAGGGTGCCCAATTTTAGGAGGGTGAGGGGCATAATTTTGGTGGCAATCTTCATGAATCTATTTGTGCCACCCCACAATGCAGTTTATTTGGCGAAAATCGGTTGATTTTGAGCAACTCAGCACTTTTGGGCTCCTAAGGTGCCCAATTTTGGGAGGGTGAGGTCCCTAATTTGGGTGGCAATCTTCATGAATCTATTTGTGCCACCCCACAATGCAGTTTGTTTGGCGAAAATCGGTTGATAAATACGATTTTGAGCAACTCAGCACTTTTGGGCTCCTAGGGTGCCCAATTTTGAGAGGGTGAGGAGCCTAATTTTGGTGGCAATCTTCATGAATCTATTTCTGCCACCCCACAATGCAGTTTATTTGACGAAAATTGGTTGATAAATACGATTTTGAGCAACTCAGCACTTTTGGGCTCCTAGGATGCCCAATTTTGGGAGGGTGAGCTACCTAATTTGGGTGGCAATCTTCATAAATCTATTTGTGCCACCCCACAATGCAGTTTATTTGGCAAAAATCGGTTGATAAATGCGATTTTGAGCAACTCAGCACTTTTGGGCTCCTAGGGTGCCCAATTTTGGGAGGGTGAGGAGCCTAATTTTGGTGGCAATCTTCATGAATCTATTTGTGCCACCCCACAATGCAGTTTATTTGGCGAAAATCGGTTGATTTTGAGCAACTCAGCACTTTTGGGCTCCTAGGGTGCCCAATTTTGGGAGGGTGAGGAGCCTAATTTTGGTGGCAATCTTAATGAATCTATTTGTGCCACCCCACAATGCAGTTTAATTTGACGAAAATTGGTTGATAAATACGATTTTGAGCAACTCAGCACATTTGGGCTCCTAGGGTGCCCAATTTTGGGAGGGTGAGGTAACTAATTTGGGTGGCAATCTTCATGAATCTATTTGTGCCACCCCACAATGCAGTTTATTTGGCGAAAATCGGTTGATAAATGCGAATTT